>JAJMAH010000068.1:13972-111009 GCA_030564925.1 Geotrichum aggregatum | reverse complement strand
CCCGAGTCTCCGCAGTACTATATGGCCGAGGCTCCAGTTGGATCAACGTATGCAGAGGTACCTCCATCCACGGCGAACGGTCTTGAGGCACGTTCATGAAATATGCGTAAATGCACCGCAATACCGCTTGATGAGTTACAATCATGATATTCTCCTGCCGCTCGAGCTCCATAATAATCGGTTCCAACCGCGCGACAACGTCCCGGTAAGACTCGCCTCCGCGATACCTATACTCGTACTTGTCCTTGTCGCGCGCTGAAAAGTCGTCGGGAAAATCCCGCTCAATCTCCTCATACGTCATTCCGTCGCACACTCCCGCGTCGAGCTCGTCCAACGCTTTCCAGGCTAGTTTAGGATAAGGCAGGTAAGCCGCCGTTTGCTGCGTTCTCTTTAGGGTGCTCGTCCATACCGTCAACGGTCGGTCTCCCGCGGCATCTCGCACAAGTTGTGGCAGTTTTTGCGCATACAGCTGGCCGCGCGCGGAGATATTCGAGTCGCCCCCGAGTTTACCCGTCAGATTGTACTCAGACTCTCCATGCCGAGACAGCCAAATGCACCGCCGTTTTATGTGCAAGTTCATCACGTAGTACACAATCCGAGACTGCAAGTAGGATTGGATCCGGTTGATCACGACTTGCGTCGACACGTTGATAACCTTCACATAAGTCATTGATTGATCATCCAATGTTTCATAGACCTCTTCGTACTTTCGTATGCGGGCCATAAAATCCTTGACTGCCTCTTCGGGGTCCTGTCCAACGTAGTCCGGAGATGACGTCTTGACGTCCAAAATATTGCTCCGGATCAAGTCTTGATCATCACACCATGACTCTACAAAGAACGGCTCAATTTCATGCTCAGCTAGCAGCTTGCGAATCCATTCTCTGCGAGACTTGGTAGAGTTGGTCGCATCGAGAATTCCCACTACCCCCTGCTCCTCGTCAAACCAGTCCATCATATCATGAACAGCCAATTTTGCGGCCTGAAGTCTCAATCTTTCACCCTCCGCATTATGAACATCAAAAAACTCTGCACTTGGATGCGCTTCCTCCAAGCGCCGATAAGACCCTACGTTAAACGACTTGGCCTTGATTGATAGCCATGAGAGATAGCGCACAATTTTTTGTGCCATCAAAGACTTTCCTCGGGCTGGCAGTCCGACCCTGGCGTCATGTTAGTTGATATTAAGTTGCTTCCATGCGTTGACTTACATGACCACGCAAATGCGCTGATGCTCATTCTTATAGCTATGTTAGAATCACCAGTGCTAGCGTTTGGCACAACTCACGTTTGTGATAGTATAACCGCCCATTGATGAATTGAATAATGGAGCCAGGACCTTATAATAGAAGAACAGAACTGGTGGAGAAAGAAGAGATGGAAATGCACGCGCAGCCAGGGAGCGTTAGCGTTGCCTAACCTTCCCCAGGCCCCTAATTTACTCTCCCAGTAGCAAAATTACGCACCTTGGGCTTCCCAACTACCATCATCCCACAATCCTTTCAACACGAGCTCCCTTGGCCCCAGCTAAGATGGACAACCAAATTGTGTCGACAGCAATCATAAACCTGGATTTCTTCCTTTTTCATGGCTAAACGCCCATATAATTGTTATTTTGATACACTAAATCTAATGGTACAAACTACCGCGCGCTCCACTCTGACCACACCGTCCAACAGATCTAGAGGCCAAGACATTCTACAACCAAAAAATCTCACCGCTGGTACTGTAGACTCTTTGCTCTGTCACTGGGATTTGCTTCCTGAATGGCAGCGAGACAATCACTACATTCACAATGGCTATGTCCGTGAGACCAACTCGCTGAAGAAATGTGTGGATTCCCTGTTCTATCTTCACAACGAGACCGTCAATATTTACTCTCACCTGGTCCCTTCTGCTACAGCTCTCTCGCTGCTTCTTCTCGTCTCTGCCTTGACCGTGATTGCTGCTGCGCCCGGACCTGAAACGTATGCATTTTTGCGATTGTCTGTTTTTCCTACAACCGGTTGGTCCGACTATGCCGCTGCCTCAATTTTCATGGCCGGTGTCGCAACATGCCTAGGTCTTTCGGCCGCTTTTCATACCCTCAAGTCTCATTCACACGCCATTGCTGCCTTTGGAAACAAGCTTGACTATCTTGGAATAGTTATACTTATTGTCAGTTCCATGGTATCTCTCATCCACTACTCGTTCTATGATCACCACGTTCTGCGTGCCTTTTTTTGGTCTCTTACGGTAGTCTTGGGGTCAGCATGCGCTGTTGTGTCTCTGAGCCCCACGTTCCGCACACCAGAATGGAGATCCGTCCGAGCCTCGATGTTTGTTGCGTTTGGTCTCTCGGGCACCTTCCCAGTCATTGCCTGTCTCTACTTGCATGGCTGGGACTATACATGGATCCACATGGGTCTGGGCTGGCTGCTAACTGAGGCTGCTTTGTACATAGGTGGCGCTGGCATTTACGCGGCAAGAATACCTGAAAGGTTCACCCCTGGAAAATGGGATTACTTTGGTCACTCTCATCAGATATTTCACTTTTTAGTAGTGTTGGCCGCCATTTGTCATGGCATTTGTCTTCACCAGTCATATGTGCATGTTCATACGCTGTAGCCCACGGACAATTCTAATAAGATTGATTCTATGGTTATGGAACTGTTTAGATGCGTTTGTATACAGGAAACAAATTATGTGTGTTGATATAACGGAAAAAAAAGAGAGGAAAAACAAAAATAACAATAAAAAAATTGGGCACTGTAGTAGACAAGTAGACCGCTGCTGGCGCTACCATACGATCTGAATGAACCTAGGATCCACCTTCTTTTGACTTTCGACAAACTGCAGAGTTCGCTCAAAATGTTTTCGTGGCGACTCGCTTATTGAACCATCAATATCCAGGTTCCTCTCAATCAGTTCAATAAGCCCTTTGATGAATTTGGCTGACACTTGCTCATTGCCCCGCTCAAAGAAATACAAACACCTGCTTAGAATTTCCACAAACAACTCCACCGATACAGCAACGTCAACGCATGCATCAGCAACACGTAAGGCTCTCTGGAGACATTCTAAAACTCGTTTTGGGTCGCGATAAAATTTGTGCTCTTGTGGTTGAAGAGGCTGTTGCTGCTGATGGTTGTACTCGCTCTCACCTAATGCTGGAATTTCAACCGCCCACCATAAGTGGCTTGCCTGGTACACAGCTCGACACTGATCGGGTTTCTTCAAAAGCTTGGAGCCGTAAAGTGCACATTTGGATACTAGTGTGTCGTAATTATCGGGAGAAAAGTGCCTGCTGCTGTGTAGAGCACTGGCTATGATACATATCGCTTGGTACTGGCCTCGGGAATCCGATATGCCTTCTTCATAAATCGTAAATGCTTGGGTGTAAAACTCATAACTGACTGTTTCGTCTCCCACTTGGTCTGCAATCATTCCGGCGTCTACATACAATCTTAATGCCTTGTCGTTACTGCCAGCTTTATTGATATCGCTTATCACCGCTTGGATAAATGCAAATATATTGGTCTGTTTTTCTTTCTGGTCATCACTCTCTCTTGCTTTGATACGGCGTACCAGCCTTAAAGCTCCAGTGACAAGTGCTGGATATGTGAATCGAACTAAACTTTTGCCTTCACTCAATGCGTCTCTTGCAACATTTAGTAAGTCCCTCTGTACATCTGCGTTTTTGTTGTAAAGGAGGTGAATGATTTCGGATAAATTGCTCTGGTCAACTAGGCTTTTGTCTGATAGTTTTTGGGGTCTTTCAGAAACTTCACCACCCGTTTCAATTCTCACTAGCGGGGCGTCATTATTAGTTTCGATTGCTTCCTCGCTGATAATTATGCGAATAAGACCAAAGACCCCCTTAGCGTCTTCAACTGTTTCAATGTAACCCTTGTTACCAAGCACGGAACCCACAACAGCAGATGCAACTGCCTTCTGTGTCGTGTTGGGTTGTGAGCTCAAAAGAGGAATAAAGTTTTTCATTGACAGTACGGTGAGTAGTCGTGGATATGCTTTGATCAACAATAAAAGCAAAGACAAAACATTATCTGCAGTTGAGTCTGGCGTGGGTTCTTTAAAAGTCTCCATGTAGCTAATAATGTATTTCAAAACTTGGTCCACATTTTGAGTATTATCAGGGTAGCAACTCAGAGACAGCTTAACAACACCCTCACATAGTGCAGTGACGTCTTTCGATGACAGGTCCGGCCGCGCCTGCATTAGATTTTTGGAAACATGTGTCCAGAAGATTTCAAATAAATTCGTGTCCAAAGGAATTCCACGAGAAGCATTGGGGTCATCTTGGCCGTTATCAGCTTCTCGAACAGAAAACTCGGCCAAACGATGCATCATTGTTAGCAGGATTGTCTTCACATCAGTTCCTCGATTGAGCTCTATCGTTGCGTTTAGAAATAAGTCTAATGTATGCAAGTGAAACTCGTCCGGAAAAACTTGGGTGACCACATCCAGCAGGTATTCTTGGGCAATGACATCCCGGCACTGCACCACTTGCTCCAAAATCGCTGGAAGTATAGATTTGCGATAGTACTCCGTACCAATGCCCTCAAGCTGTGATAGACGCACTAGGTTTGAGCCTACAACGATTTCTAGTTCTTTCCGTTCTTGTGTTCGCTTATCGCGATCTCGGCTATGGCCCTGGTGCTGAAGTCGTACCCATAGCTTGTTCATTTCTATAAAATTAGTCACCACAAAGCTAATTGAGTCTTCCAGGTTCCCAGCTGGCCCATCTGTGGTGCCCACAGGGAGATAATCTCTAGCGCCTTGTGATAAGTAGTATCGTAGAAATAAACCTCGAACTGGATGCTGAACGCCTCGACACATTTCCATCATGTCCTTCATAATCTCCTTAACAGGCGCATCTGGTATAGACATGTAAACAGTACCGACCGTGATCATCAGGTAAAGGCGTGGCACGATATTACCTACCTCATATTAGCATTTGAAAAATAAAAAGACACACTGAGTTCACTCACCGGCATACTGAACCAGTTCGTAGAGGTCAGCAAGATGATGTGAGCTATGATTTTCCCTGATGTAGTCGCCCAGATCATTTAACGCATCAAACACTGAAATATAGAGCTCGTAGTATTGTTTTGGTCCTAGTATCGAAGTTCGGAGTTCAGCCAAAAACGTTGAGGCATGTTTGAGGGCGTCCATGAGCTTTCCGTTAGTGTCGAGGCATTTGCGCATAAGCACGGTTTGCTGCCGAATAACAACCAGCGAGTGATCCAGTGCGCGCCTGAGCTCTAGAGCTGCTGAATCCTGGTCTGGCGTCGTCATCTCGTTCTTGGGCGTGAACTATAGCTTCCTGGTACAGTAGAACTAAAGCCCATTTGTACGAGCTGGCTCAATCACGTGAATCCACATTGAACACAAAAATTAAACTGTTGCTTATATTACTGTGCGATTACACATTACAATATTGTAATTACACGCTACCTAAATGCTTGAGCTTGTACCGTATAACGGTATGCCTGCTCAAAACATGAAACTTTCGCGATATCCCGGCCTAGAAACATCCGTGCCCATCAGCGGAACAAAAGGCCTAAACACTGGGCTTTGCTCGAACGACATGTGTGACAAGCAAGCATCGCGATCAGACGAAGGATCCGGAGGCGTAGTGGGTGACGAAGGAAGTCCATGACTGTCTCTGAAAGGAAACGCCGACGGGGGATTTCCTTTGGCTACCAGGTTGACAGGTACAGATATCTTGGGGCACGTTCTTGTGCTCAATTGAAGACGGACCTCGATAGAGTAGTCGCGCGATATGAAGCTGGACTCGAACGTTGGCACAATTCGCCGGTCGTCTTTTAGCGTAATCGGTATAGTAAGGTTGGTAACATATGTCATACTAGAAGGGTTAAAGTCCCACGTTAATGAGTTTTCTGGGGACAGCTTGGATAAAACAACTTCCTGAAATACTGCATTGACTCCAGGCTGCGTCTCATCAGGGGGAGATGCTGCGAATTCGCCTTCTGATGAGTAGAGCGTGCGCGAGACCAGTACAACTTTCATATGTTGTATCGCAGGCGGCCCATCGATGGCATCATCTGGGCAAAAAGATACAGTCAAGGGAACTGTCGTCAAATGCGTTATCAGCGAGAGAACAGGTAGTTTTTTCATTTGCATTTCCATAACGCCAAAATTGACTTTTTTCAGCTTGCGTTTTTTGATACAATGTTTTGCCGTGTAGATTTCTCTTGAAGCGCGCTCAGCCGCCGTGGGATGCAATGAATAAGCCGGAGTTATGTGAATATAACAGTAGGCATTATCCAGCTTGTATGTTTCCCGAGATTTCAGAATTCGCGTACGCACCGTTGCCCTCAATCGATATGAAATCCTCACAATGTTCCCGGGAAGATCGTACTCCGGAAACAGGAATTCGGGCGGAGATCCGACTGAAGGCGCAAGTCTCAAGTTCTCCAAAGAATTGTCTTCACCATCTTCCAATTGCGAGCGGCTGTACGTTGAGGCCTTTGATTCTGGAATTTGAACCATAAAAGGGAAGGTGTAAATATTTCCTGGCAGTGCAATGCCCCCTGATGGGAAAGAGCTTTCTGGGACTTTGTGTTTAACTAAAACCATAAGGCGCCTGGTGATAACATCCTTTGACCAGCTAGGCTTAATTGCAACTTCTTCAACTTCTAGCATCATGATAACATCAGCGACGGTAATCCGCTGTTTGGGAGCGAGGAACATGTTGCCGTGCACAACATCACCTATACCATAAGTTCGCTGTGAATTGGAAACAGCTACCTTCAGAACAGGAACGCGCTCGTTCCTTGGATCGAAAAGGATCGGCTCTACTCGGGAGCCGGCTGAATATGATGGCAGTTCATTGTCAAAAACGTGGTCCGGTGCATGAATATAATCTTCGCCAGATCGGCTCAATAGCGTTGCCACAGACATTATAGATGTTGAAAAGACGTCAGAACAGCGCTGCTAAACAACCAATTCAAAGACGCAAATTGAGAGAGTGTGACAAAAATACAGGAGAAAAGCCACACGAAGGCGAAAGGTTGTAAATCAATCACTAACGGGAGATATCTTATAACTCTAATAAAGCTTGCTATCTTGCTGGCGGCCTGGTTTGGATGTCTTCGTATGATTGAGAAGCCATAGTCACACGCCGCGCATTTCTAATAAAGGGGTAAGGGTTTGTTTGCTTATCGCACAGTTGAGCCGCTGATACTTTTTGTTGCTCGCTTTATACCGAATCAGGATACGCCATTTTTTCACATACATTAAGCATTAAGAGCTTTTTCGTTCTCGAAACCAAGGTTTGTAGCAATGTTTACCATAAAAATTAGACAATTTTTACACCGTTTCTACAAATTTCTAGATTGCTCCTACCGAGTAGTGAAAGCCGGCGTTTTTTCAAGCCTTCTTTGCTCATCAATGAGCAATGGGTTGTAGTTGAAATGTGTGCTTGAAGATGAATTCTGAGGAAGAGCGTCCAACGAAATTCCAGGGACATTAACAACGTCAAGAATTACTGGGCGGTTGTGCCCATTATTTCGTGCAGTAGTAGCTGCAATAACTGGACTCTGGTATTGATGGGGCTGCAGATCAAAAGGCATGTTTGATCGTGCTACTAGCGAGCTGAGCAAGTTTAATGGAGCTTCTACAGTTACCGTTTCACCTCCAACTACAGAGATTGAGAATTCGACGGCGTATTTGCGCGAAATGAAGCAGGACTCAAACGTAGGTGGAAGCCAGGCTTTGCCTTCGTTTATTGTGACGGGTAGAGTCAGTACTGTAGAGTAAGACTTGGGGTTTTCATTGTTAAGTGACCAATTGACTTGTTCAGAAGAAGGATCGAGACGAAACAGTCCAATTCTTTGGACATCTACATTTAGATTAGAGTCCTCCGAAGACGACTGTGCTGCTGAAAAGTCGCCAGAAGTATCGTCTCTGGTCAGAGGCTGACGAGTAGAGTAAGTAGTCACAGAAAGAATGCTTGTGGTAACCTTGCATATTTTTGGAGGTGCTGAGTAGTCATCAGAAATAGCTGAATACGTAACTTTTACTGGGACAGACGTAGAAGGCGAAAAATCTTGTAGCGCTAAAACAGGCATTTCCAGCACTGTAGCGCTTATGCTCCCACTAGTCGATCGCTTCAGTAGACCTCTCTTGATGGTGCTTCGCGATTGCGGTTGACTAGGACTCCGCAGTGACAAAGAGTTGGGTGACGGGGTATATGACGGCAAAACTCGAATGTATTTAAGGAACTGTGCAACGTAAGGACTAGGACGAGTCTTTGTCGGAGGGCCTTTCACACTTGCTGAGAGGGCATATGTAACACGTGCTGCGTTATGAGGAACGTCAAACAAGCTATCAGGGTATTGTGGTGGCGAGCCCATACTAGGAGGGAGTCTGTAGTGAAGAGGAAGGCCTTCTCTACAGCAACTGGGCTCGAGGAAAGGCAAAAGATCGGGGACGATCATTGAGAAGGGATAGGTGTAAATGAAACCCCGGTGGCAGACGCCGTCCTGTGGAAGAGCGTCAGTTGGCACCATATGCTGGCATATTGTAAATGACCGGCTTATCGACCTGTCTGAAGTCCATCCGCTTTTTGTAGTGTATTCTTCTCCATACGCCGTTATGACTATTGATGAGATAGCGGTTTGCTTCCTTGGCGAGAACGTTATCGTACCGTGTATCACGTCTCCAATATCATATATAGTCTGAGGTTTTGCCAATTGAATGGAAAGAATATTTAGAGACGCGGTAGCCCCCGCAGGCATAACTTGCCCGCCGGAGTTATACTGTGGGAGTATTGTAGAAGCCTTGCTTGATGTGCGACAGAGGTGAGCGCCTGGGAATGCCTCAATGTGATTTGCGCTTGGGGGATAGTAAGCTGGAGGCTGAGAATTTCGCAGTGGCATTTTATTAGTATTATTTATAGCTTTAAGCTGTCGAATATTAAAAGGCCCAGAAGTTTTGGCAGATATTAGCGGAAAGCAAGTGATATAAATACTGAAAACGGGTTTTCGCGAGAGCTCGAGAGAGAATGGTTACGGATTCTCAGCCGGAATAATGTTTCCGAAAAAGGCAATACCCATCAAAGTTTCTTGGGAGATTGTCCGCTAACGTCAACGCAGCGCGAACGTGAACGGCTTTGCTTGCATAAACAAGCCATAGCAAATTAGCAAAGGATGGCCATGGCCTGAACCAGAGTAAAAAACGTTTATGCTTGCTAACACTGCGAATATTCTTACAAATGTATAAAAATAATGAGCACATGTATGATATGTAGACGTGATTTCACCTATGGTTTGTTAATCCCAAAGAGACAATTGCAATTGCAACTTAATCGCATCAGCTGAAGTCAGGCACCCCCGATCGAATGATCGGGTTATAAGCCAAATATCCGTGTCAGTTTGGCTAGCGAAACCAATCAAAACAATGAAATAATTACAAAAAACGTATAATACTACTATAGACAGAGGACTCAAGTTGAACGCTGGTCCAACTCGTCTGGTGTACAGTATACACCACTTCACGCCTAAAATTTTCTTTGACTTTTCGCCGTATTGATAAATCCAGAGAAGATCTGATTTGAAAAATTCAAGTCTGCTAGATCTTTGAGCAAGCTCAACATAATGCTGCCCGCATAGAGAACACACTTTTGGTCACAGGCTGAATATCGAGTAAGAGCACTGAGGTACAATAACCGTTATTACCTGAAAGGGATTTACAACAGACTGGATAGCCAAATACTTGGAGCTGTTCCGCCTTTTCTGCCGTTCTTCTTTGTTTTCATGCTGGGTGAAAATCTGCTGTGGTCCAGTTTTTATTTAACATGTGAATGCTTAGCAGGTAGTGATGGAAGACACGAACACTACTTTCAAATCAGCGAGACAATTTTTTTTTAATGAGCGGATCAACGAATCTAGAAAAAGACAAGAGAAAATGAAAATAAAACAAAAAAAAAATTATTTCAAAATATACGCCAATCAAAAATCCCGAGAAGTTAAAACCCACTTTATCTCGTAGCTTACCGCTATATAGCTGATATCTGGGTCAAACTCGGTTTTCTATATTCGTAGATACGGGCACAACAATCGATGCTGGACATGAACGCTATTTACAAGTTTAAGCCATTGTTTTCGTTCAAAGTTGGCGTCGACGGTGTCGATCACCAGACTCCACACAGACTTTTTTTGGGCACGGCTTCAAGCTACTGCTGTAGATTTTGCACGACTATAGCCAGGTACATTGGCAATTGCAATAAATAAAAAATCTTTTCAATGCTAGGCTAAACTTCTGTATACAGATTTTCTCATTCTGTCAAACTAGACTATGCTGCCAGGAGTTTACCGTATGTGACATACTGAATCATAGCGATGGTCAGCAATGCGGTTTCGTGAATGTCACTTCATAGTAAAATCGTGGTGAGAGAGAAATGTCGCTGAATATTTTATATATCTATCAATCAATATATTGTGTGTAACTTGTTAAAAAGTGAATCTGTTTTTTAGGTTAAACCTTCTTGTCGATGTATAATTCCATGAACTGGTAGTAATGTCGATAAAGCGGCTTTGTAAGTTGCTAGAAGTCTATCCTTGAGCCTGGTCGTTACCCCTTGAAGGAGGCTCGTTTGTATGGTTGTTTGCATTTCGCTGTGCGCGATCTGGAGTAATTGGAACTGGAACTGAAACTGTAGCTGGAGCTCGATAGACACGATGTACGTCGTCTTCATAGCTAAAAGAGATGCTAGAACCACTTTGCAAATTACTAGCAGGTTGAGCTAAAACCTGGCCATTGTCTAAGTCCCTTGAAGCTTGGTCTTGTTCGCTTGTATGGCCGCGAGCTTCTTGCTGTGCGGGGTTTGGTGTGACTGAGACAGGGACCTGGTGGACCTCGTCTTCAGACTTTAAAGGAATGTTCACGGTATATGTATCGGTAGGCATCGTATGAAATATCCAACAGAAGACTTCGAAACACTAGGCTTAAGATTATGATGAGATGAGACTTGCTAGCTGGCAAATCAAAACCCATTCAAAAGTGTCTTGCCTGAGTGTATTTAAGACTTCTTGTTTTTTATCGCAATAACCGTTTGCAACTCTTGACTTGAGATTCAGATAGAAATGTTCTCATGAAATATATCGTGATGATATCGTGATATATCGGAGTATTATATTAAACGTTCAATAAAGAGTCAAGCGTGATGTAGAGCTTTTGTAAATCCAGATACTTTCTTGGCTTTGGGTTTTTTTGCCTGGGAAGGATTTCTAGTTATTTGAGGCAAAGCTTAAGTGTCAAAAATTTACCTGACATGACGCAGGGCTTCAGCTGTTTAGAAATAGAAAATAGAAAAAAATAGCTTCGACTCTTTTACTATACTAGTCTAGTTTTCTGAGCTAAAATTCGACATGAACCGTTAGAAGCAGCAAATATTCATACGCTGGGGTTGCTATACAATTTGTCTACACGTCAAGATTGCAATAGCCATCGTTAGTCTAATACAGAGCGAGCTTGCGCTCTGTTCTTTACGCATGCGCAATCAATAAATTTACTGGCAAACGCAACAGATGCAAGGATACAAGATAAGCAGCCTCTGCAACTTTTTGCTACTTGTTGAGAGTTCACATTGAATAATTGATTAAAAGTATGAGGCAATGCTGCGGACGATGGCTTTTTAAGAAAACACTCATTGTCACCATTTATTGTACAGTCGGTATTGGAGTAGCATTATGATCAAAAAAACAATGGGTCCATTGCTATTGTGTTTATTTTTTTCGTTTTACCAAGCGCGATCCAACAACACGAATATCATTGTACAGTTCTTAGAGTTTAGTTCATGAAGCCACAGCAGCCATATTTTGTTGAGCTTCGATGCTGTACTATGGGAAAATCGAAGATAGCACTCAGCATAGAATTACTCTCCAGATCCCTTTATTGGTGTAAATTGATAGCAAGCTTCGTTCCAGAAGAACTCTACATATCGTGGTTCTTTCTGTGAGCTTGCAAGCGTCGAAGAGAATCAATTGTACAATTCCACAGTTCTATAGTCATACATTGTACTGTATGAGAAGCTAAGAGGTCATGAGATGAGACATCTGACTTTCCTCGATCTTTTGAGCAGATTAAAGCAAGGCCATCACTGGGTATCAATGGAGATCTCTGTACTTATTGCAATACGCTTGGCCCAACGACGAAATTAGCACATGTCTTATTCAGAGTAATTGTAATAGGTTTGCCAAAGTCTTGCAGAGCGATGAAGTCGAGGATGTCCGAGGATGAAAGGAAGCTTCATTGCAAGAGTATAGCGGTAAGCGTCTAGCGAAACATTTACGTTTGTAGTATCTTTTACAAAAAAGCGATGGCGTCCCGGATGATTGGCCTTGCTGTGAGACGAGTATAACAATAAATAGTGCTTGTCTGGAGTTAGGCTCAACAAAAAGACTTTCTGAAAATGAATCCATTTCTTCATAAAACCAATTGACAAACCGACAGCTAAACCAAGAGATGAAGCAACAGATTTAGGGGTCCATGTATGAGAGGCTTGGATCAAGTATCGCGGTCAAAAAAGAGACAATATCACAAATTGATTGCAGAAATTTATTGCGTCCATGTTGGTTGCCAATTCGACATTTGAATGAATACACTCAAAATTAAGTTGGGCTTACAAGCTATACTGCTTATCGTATAACTCGTCACACAAGCTCTACAAGCACTACAAGCGCTACAAGCACTACCAATAGACTAGCTTGAAAACAATAGTGAAAGACCCAATTTTTAATGCATGGCTCACCCAATTTTCAGACTGAAATAAAAACAAGAGATGCCAAGCTTGGGCTCACGGCTCCCGCCAAACTGAGACCGCGCGGCCGAACAATATTCCGGACGCTTGAAAACTTGGGAGCCGACGCAATTGCACTTGAGAGATCAGACACGGGTCGTAGGCTACTCGCAACCTCCAACCTGGCATACTCATAACGCTCAGGCTGGGATACTCTTATTGATTTAGCTTCAAGTCGAAGAAGCACGTTGACTGGACATGCCCGGTCCAATGGGAACAGGTCCACACTGCGTAGATTTTATAGCTAGCCTGGGCCTAATTTGCAGGGCCAAAAATATTTTGGAAACAAATCATTTGAAAGCTTCGCAAAAAGCCGAGCAAGCTTGAAGCTCGAGCTCTCAGTTTTTATCTTCATCACAACTACCAGCAAGGCTGCCTGCAATGTGCTCTGTGATTTTCTGTCCTATTCGGCTGTAGCCGGAAATTCGAATAAACGCACGAGTGCTTTCATCTGACGTCCGCCATTGATCACGTTGGTCATCACAGCTCTTATGAATTTTGATGCAACGACTTACCTGTAGACTGAGCTGCTAGCTAGGGTCTCTTCCATTATGCCATCTATAGCGGTGGCCCAAATTCTATAGCATGAAATCTATAGGCTGGTTACCTGTCTCTATCCCGGGGTACGGACTTGTTTATTCCAAATGAAGAGAACTCGAGTCTTCAGCAGATTACCACACATTTGAATTGAAATATCAACTGTAAAATTCAGTTGCGACGACACAGTTCAATCTACAAAGGAATTCCCAGCCTGGTGGAGCTTGTAAAAACGAAAGACCTATCAGTTTGATTCTATAGAAGCACCCACAACCCATATTGACGTCATGGGCTCTCTAGCAGGCAAAAACTTCCAGAAAAGCTGGATCTGGACTGTAACGCCAGGCTTGCAGTTGCCTTTTTGTCAAAGGCATGCCATTCTAATCTTGGGTGTGTCAATTGGCCAAATTGGCGTCTCAAGGAAAGGCTTGGCTGCATATGTGCCTTTATGCTATGCTCGTATGCTCGTATGTGAAGAGGAAAAAAACATCAAAATAGCCAGGACTCACTCCCTGCTAGGAACACCAAGGCTATGGGAGGAAAAAAAATGGGTTGTTAAGTTCAATAGAATGCATGTTGTACAATCGATCACGAGTCATGAGCGGACTACATGAAGCTACGCTGACTCCAGTTTGAGCATTCCGCATTTTCCGGCGTGGATTTCTTGAGTCGTCTCTAGATTCTCTACTGGTACTGTACTCACATGGTCTGATTGAGTTTGCGTGCGCAAGTGAAGTAAAGTTTGAGTTGTGTGCGCGTGTGTCTGTGATTGGATGCTGTGTTGGATAAAAAGCGAACAAAGTATCGATATCATACGTTGTCAGGCTGTCACTCTCGCTACAGCTGTCATGCTCCCGTGGTAATACAGGAGGGTCCGATCAGATGGCCCAGTCAATCCTGTCTTGATAAAAGCTTAAGCTCTCTGGCAACGACAGAACACGTTGATCACAGATGTACGGTATTAGTTCCCGCCTACTTTTGATTGCGAATTGGAAGAAAATCATGGCCAAGCCAATGCTTTTGAACAAGGACGAACTAAGGCAGTCGGCTATACCCAGCACCTAGCAGCCTACAGCACGGTCCTATAGACTAGACTATTTGGTTACTCCGCTTTCGCTTGACGTCATGGGCTGCAATGCATACTTTCTTGCTTTCTTATTTGTCTTCTTTACAGATGTCAGCGAGTCGACGCATTTCAAAATTGCCCACCAGGTTGACATTTTTGACTTTACTCGTAAAGGTCTGCTCGTTCAAGAGCTTCAAGGGCAAGCACGCTTACCGGTACCAATCTGGTCTATGACGACGTCACACACGAAATCAGACAGAAAACAGAAAATATAAAGCAGGTCCCGACGGCCGAACCGAACGGCCCTCTCCTAAATGCTAAGCCAAGCCAAGTCAAAAAAAAAAAAAAAAGAAACACATGTTGGAATTGCCTTGCCTTTGCCAGGTATGAGAATGGCAGCCTAGCAGAATTGCGGGTTTGGTTCGACCCAAATGAAAGCCAAAACCTGACTAGAGCCAGTGCCAGAACTAGAGCTAGAATTACGTTTGGTATTTAGTATTTGAGATTTGGTGTTTAGCGTTACGTTGTAGAGACTGTAACTAGGTAAAAAAGAGAAACAGAAAGAGTAGGACATGAAGAAGAAGGAATTACAATTGCAGATAGACTTGATTCAGCAAGTATAACCCCCTTAGGAATCTGATGGACAGCAACGTGGGCGCGCGCATATGCATCCAGCCCAGTCTAGAGCCTGAGTAGACCACGATACGAAGCCCATTACAAGCAAAAGTTCGGCAATAAACACAACCAAATAATAACCAAATCTCAATAATCTAGCCTACCAGCAGCCCGTGGGATTATGTACTAAAATCATATAGTACAGTAGCTATAGTTGCCTATTACTTTAGAACGGTAGGCAATGACGAAACTCAGGACGGCGTGACCCTAAGTGCGATATCGAAGATGGGCCCGGCGGCAGTTTCCGTCCCAGAAAAGGTTTGAGAAGGAATTTTGGGTGTGCCCTGTGACGTGCATTTTCGTGTGGAAAATCTAAATAGAACTAGATTTGTACTAAAGGGATTTATTTGGATCAGAGAGTTTACGCACACCGTAGAATGTTCGGCAAACTGTTTAGTTAAAATGTTCACCAGGTTGTTTATCGGACCGGTTCCATTGGTTAATGGTCGGAGGGGACTGTGACCTAGTTGGCCTAGACTGAAGTGCAAAGATCAAAAATAGTTCAATTAAATTTAATTAGAAAAAAAAAAACGGACACCAAAATACAAGAACAGATCATGTCGAAATACAGAAAGAATATAAGAATAATCATTCACAGGTAGCGTAGAAAATCGTAACAAATAAGACATGAAATACTGATTGACATGAAAACGTGAGTGTGTGAACCCTATGGCCAACGACACTGGCTGGTTCGCTGCAGCGGCAAAGGCATCAAAAAACCTGTGTTCGTTTGTAGGCTCAACTGCAAGCTTAACTGCATCGTGGGCCGCGATTGCTTTAAACCAGATACCATTCATGCGACTGAGACGCACTTGAAGAAAACACATGCTGAGAGGCGAAACCAACAAAAAAAATATCAAAAAAAGACACACAACTAATAAATAGAATTGAAATGGAAAGACACGCACGCACGCACACACACACACACGCACGCACACACAATTGCAAAAGAAACATGCGCAATTGATGAAGGGGCCATAGTCTCCTTGTCTTCCGTCCAGCTACCATTTCACTGTTGGGTTCAGCTGGCCAGAACCAGTTGGTGTTGGAGGGTGCAGTTGAAATCCACCATTTGAAGAAGCACCGCTTTCTTTGGGGTAGCTGACACCTGAGCCACCGCCGTTGTTAGTGACATTAACCTGGGTAGGAGGCGGTTGGCTGTAGACTGCGATTGTAAAAAAGTGGTTATTGGTAACCATTGTTCAAGATCTGTGGACACGAAAGTATTTGCGACAGTAGAGAGAGATTCAAAGCTGAAGCTGCACGTTTATAAAAGAGCAAAGGGGGAGAATGTACAGTAATGGATTGAATATGGAGAGTAAGCCAAGTGTTTGTGCACAAAAAATAAAAGGAAAGAAGAAAGAAGAAGGAAGAAGGGAAGAAGGGAAGAAGAAGAAGACGGAGGAGGAGAAAGAAATTAAATATTAAAAATGCAAAACCGATAGAGAAAGCCATGCCTTTTTGTGCTTTTCTACTTTATTTGAGCCGATTTCATATTATTTCTCGTGCAGGCCCTCTTTTTGCTTCTTCCGTGCAAGCCGCATGACTGGATCAAGACCGTACGGCTGATACCAGCCATGAGGGATCTCTACCTCGCACAATTGTAAATGTTCTTTGAGAGCTTAAATCCTTCTTTTTCCCCATAAAATGTCCTAAAGCTAGAGATTGCATCTGCTATCCCCGGGGCTATATGATCTCCAAGACACATTTTTTTCTTGGAAGAAGAGGTGAGGGAAATTGACAGGGAGGAAGGTTTTGCAACCAGCATTGAGCTTGAGTCGTATCGGACAATCGGGAGGAAAAGATAAGAGTGAGCACAGGCAGCGGACATTGCAAGCTGGATTCGCTATTGGAAGCACTTAGAGGATGAGTTTTGTGTATCTTCCAGAACATAACGTAACAGTGAGCTTTTGAGGGAACACTCAAGATGCAGACTGTAACTGTTTAGAATAGAGTCTATAAATCTCTACCACCTTGGTCTAGCAGCCGTTAGTTTGGCTTTGTTACCGCGGACGTTCCCATGCATGGACCGTTTGAAAGAAATTAACTTAGTAGCCTTATACCGAGTGTTCCATAGCGTACGACCGATATATCCAACTGGATACCAACACATCATCCGTGGATTCGAAAAAGGATAAACCTCCATCCAATGGTCCGGGTAAAAGCAAATCTCCCATTTCCCTGCACGGGACTCTGATCAAAATATTTTTGAGGATTCTCTGAACTTACCGGGAAAGCCGTAGGCACGAGCCTTTTGAGCCAATTGCAACCGAGACCAACTCCAAGATCAAAACCGAGTTCAAAACCAAAACGTTCGAGATCGAGATCAAGCTTATTCGTGATCAAGATCTCGTATACCATGGATGCATACACTCTATACTGTGCTAGCAAAGTCCAGGTAGTCTTTTTTTTTTTTTTTTTTTCAAACTACTGAAGGGTTGCATCGCAGATTAAGAAAACAGCAAACATCAACGCCAATGGCCATCAAAAAGGACGTGTTTAACGACTTTCTTTAGCCTTAACCTCGCTTAACGGCTCTGCTCATGAAGTTGCCTTCAACCGCAGGAGATGGCGGAACCCCAGCCCCATTACAAACACCGTCCATCAGACTAAATATATTGCCGGAGAGCTGGCCCTCACACACGGCACAGGGAACTGGCGCGCCGGATCAGAATCAGGAGCTATTTGAAAATACCCATAGACCTTATAATGCAATTATCGAACGCCGAGTGAGAGAAGAGCCTGATTTCTTTGATGCTCACCTTCTCTCGAGTTATTGGAGGCTCAATATTGATATTGATCCTGCAATGACCAAACGTTTAAGATCAGAGCCCCCAGACCACAAGGCCTGTGACCCTATCGGCCATCTGCAGGGTTCGCATAGATATTAAAGTTCGTAAACCGTCGTCACTTGATAATCAAGTAGCATTTACAACAGCTGAATCCAGAGACTACAGGGTGGCCTTGTGACTAGAAGTTTGCTGGTTTCTATCGTTTTAGCCCTGTATTTGGTAGCTTTGGCTTTCCGAGACTCCGAGGGTACAGAATAGATTGCAGTGTAATCTGACACGTCAACAATGCCTGAGGTGGAATACTGTGAACGCAGTATGGATAACGGGTCTGTCTTGAGCTTGCAAGAGCACCTTGATAAGAGGAGCTACGGGAGCGGCCTGTTCAGCTCCTCATGCACCTTGATAGAACTATAAAACTTTCGGAAATATAGCCTACTACATAGTCTACTACGTCAGTTACACACAGGTCAAGGAGGTCAAAGAAAGACGTTATTTGCATCGCGGATCTTGCAGCGCCAGCATCCCTGAATTTGCAACTGATAAGCTTAAGCTTGTACGTTACTCTTTATTTTTCAAAGCAGCGTGCGGTAGAAACCCGTATTGAACCATCAATTAAAATATCCCTTCCTAGCTTCGGCTGGCTCTCTACTAAGGTGCCTTATCGATATTCAGGTTTTATGGTTTTACACATTCATGATCATGATCACAGGGCGGGGATTTCAGAGCAAGTTGCAATTGCATCATAGAGCTGGAAAAACAAATCATGAAAGTGAGACGCGATGGCATTGGCCGACGGGCAAGAGCGGTCATGAGAAAGAACAGTTACAACGCCTTGCTTGAACGTTTTGCCATACCATAACCTGATCCATGCTGAGCATCTCCTATAAAGCAGTCTTTTTTGGAGAAGGGGCGAAACGTCAACGTTGAAGGCCGAAATTTTGGCTTCGTCAAATAGAATTATTTAGGCTATAAACCGTTGAGGCGTGGGCGGTAAGGGGCTCAAGGGCTCGGACATGACACTTGAAACTTGGGACCTGCCACTTTCATCTTGCATAAGGGCTGGGGTTCAACGTATATCAGATTTCACACAACCTTCTCGATGTAACATTAGTCTCGGTTGGACCAGCTGCTGAATTTGAAAATTATAAAAAATTTCAGCGCCGTTAACTCTTCTTTCTTCTCACAACATTGCCTGCTCTTCTTGTCCCGCCGTCCTTTAACCCTAAAGCATCAGGAGCTACAATGAACTTCATGGTATGTAATTGCTATTAACGCCCACCAAGCCTGCAATCCTGCTTTTAAATTGGATGCTAATATCACGTTTCCAGCTCTGCCTCAGTCATTTCTGTGAGATTCATGGGCCTACATCTATACTGGTCACCCAGGCCCTTACGCCGGCTCAGGCAGAATCACAAATTCCTCACGGCGAAGTGGCAGCTGGCCAAAGTGTTCACCCGAGTCAAAGCGGTCTCCCCTTTGGCTTCAACAAGTCGCAGCTGTGTAATTCATGCCGCCTGACTTTCCCTCACCAGGTGCCTACGAATACAACATGCATGCGAACCCTCAAATCAGAGCCCTCGGTATTCAGCGGCTCGCCAGTAGCGTATTTATCGACACAGTATCCCGGGGACGCGAGGAGATATATGGCCATAAGACAGGCGTGTCTGCAAATGCTCTCATCAGAGCACACTTTTAATGATTCCACGCCGCTCATGATATCCGACCCAGGACCATTGGGAGCTGCAATGGGACTGGTGTTCAAAGTGCATGACGACTCTTCGCGGGGTCACGTACGAAAATACGCACTGATATGTGTGTGCGATCACGAGCAATTATTGATGGGCTCTTGGAATTTGGTCCGAACATTTTTAAACTCCATCAAAACTAGTATTCAAAAAAGAGCTGCGCCAGATTATGACTTTGAGCAGCAGCAGCATACGCAACAATCGCATCCTTATAGCATTAATATATCAGACACAAAAGCCCCCGATCGCTTTTTGCGAAAACGAGACTCGAGGGTGCCTCCCAAAAGCTTGACAGTTATTTTGCGGGACGATCGGTTCTTTGGCGAAATCCACGCCAAGTTCACGTATCTGCTGAGCAAACTCAACAAGCGGTACATGTTTCCCTGAGAAATATATCCAGACGACTCGAGTCGGGGTATTTCATCGGGGAAAGCTAAACGTGTATTTTATTTATTTTTATTTATTTAATTTTTTTGTCATTTTTGCAGCTATAACCAAGTATATAAGCCCAGCACACATGATGCTGGCTCTAATTAACGCCTACTTATAAAGAAGCCTTTGCCGACTTAAGCACACCCTCGATGGAAGTAGCCTTCATGATGTTTCCCTGGGCCTTAAGCTTGCCGCTCATGAAGAGACGCTGGGCATTTGCCTTTCCGGCGACAAGAGCGCCAAAGTCGGCGTCAGTCAAGCTCAATGTAACATCGGCCTTATCCTTGTCTCCCTTTCCAACTTCGCCGGCCTCCTTGAGATCAAGGTACCAGAACTGAGTCTTCTTGTCCTTGTTCGTCAATTTAAAGACAATGATGGCGTCGGTGCCCTTGATGGATTTCTTTCTGAGAGCTTCGTTTGAAGAGAGAACATCATTGATTGTATCAAAGTTGACGGAGGAAGGAAAAGCGGCTAGAAAGAGTGAGAATGAGTGTTAGTCAAAATGGAGGTTTTTTGGATGTCTGTAAAGTGCAAAATGTCAAGTAGCTTAGTGGTCTAATTTGGAGACGAGGGAAAGGAACGAAAAAAACCAAACAAAAAAAGGAGAGCTCAGGAAACGATGTTAAGCAATTGCCATCGTGTTTATAGGAGGGGGTTATTGAGAGTAAACAGAGGTGCAGGTTCAAATCTCTGCACCGTAAGGAGGGAGGTAGGATATGACATCTTTTGATTGTTTGTGATCATGAGAGAGTGTGTGTTAGAGAGATAGCGTAGAACTTACGATCAGCAAGAGTCATTGTACTGTTGGATTTGATTGAGTGTGAAGCTGTTGGTAGAATTCGTTGCAAGAGGCGTCGGGATATTTAGTGGCAAGCAAATCGATTGTGATGAATAAAATAAAATAAAAAAGGTAGTAGGTAGTTATATTTATTTGTTTGTGTTGTGGAGTAAAAAAAAAACCAAAAAAGAAGCAGGTCTGTTTGGTGGGAGATTGCTTTGCTTTTAAATGAATCTAAAATCTACCACAACAGCATGATAAATTCTAAATGATTGAAATTCGAAATGAGCTTCAAAAGGCCTTCTAGTACTAGTAAGTAATTGCAACTACATAATCTGTATTATCATTATAAAGTTCATTGGATACGACCATTGAAAGTCAATTGTATGGGCTCCATGGATCGAATGAATTTCGAAATGATCCCGACTGCACGGTGCTCGGATAATCAGCACTTCTACTGTAGCTTAGGTCTACGCTTGAGACCTACCAGTAACAAGACCTAATACGCTACCGGTGTACTGACTTGAAGATCAAAGCTATAGATAGTGCTCAAGTTTTTTTTTTTTTAAGCTGATCAGATAGGGTTAGCCTAGGCACAGCCAGGTCGGCATTTCAGCCCCTCATTCCTTTAAAATGACGAACAATCCTTCTTTGAGAGAAATGGAGGGGAGGAGGGTGTGTGTGTATAGTGGGAGGAAAGAAGGGCTTGCCTTGGGTGCATAACATGGCATGTGAATATATAGGGGGAGGGGGGAGGGTGAAGAAAAGAAAAAAAAAAAAAAGAGAGCCATCTCTTTTCTTGTCAGTCTCGTAATATTAATGGTAGTTACTCACACACCCTCTCTATGCTGGTTGTCTCGTTAGTTACTGTGAGCAATTGTTTACACGTTTTTGCGGGCTTCAATAGATGTTTTTTTCTTCTTTCTTTCTCTCTGCGGCCGCCGGTAACAAAACCATTTGACCTAGGTCCAAAATCAGTTTAATATTTTAGCATGTGACAATCTAATCAAATTTGGATCCTATATTTTTCTGTATGTTTTATTTGTTTGTTTATTTGAATTTTCGGTTTTTACGGATCCAGGGGTCACAAGTCCTGCCAGCATCAATTCATAGGATGTTTAGAAGTCATCTTTGAAAGGTTTCTAAAGAAACAAATTTAGAAATTGTATAGTCAGTAGTCGACTATAATACTCTATAGCTCGTAGATAAAACTGCCATGCATAATATTTCCCTGAAACCTAACTGCCAACATCTACCGAAAACATACTGGATCTTACCGAACTGTAGAAAAATCTAGTATAGCATCTATATACAATTATCATCAAACATAGTCAGTAATTCCTCGGGCAGCAAGCCAAAACTGTTTGATCACGTTTGTAGTGTCTCTGTTGCCGCGCAAGTTCATCAACTGCTTATAGAACGTTTGCCTTCTCTGTTTGGCAACATTAGCCACTGGGTGTTTGGGGTTCAGTACCAGCGCATTTTCAAACCAAGGCTTGGCTAAAAACATTTGCTTAGACATGAGTGCCTTAATGACCTCGCTGTAAAATTCCAGCTCGCTTCGCGCACTGTCCCCCGCAACTTTTTTAATCATCGTCTCCACTAGCTCTGGCCCCACGGTCGCTAGCACCATTTGTTGCCTTTCATTGTTGGCAATACCAATAAATCCGCTCCAGAAAAACGTCGCCTCCCGCATTGCGAATCTGTCCGTAGAGTTTAGCATACTTGCCGCAAAGTGAATCATAACTTCAATCCTTGGATTGTCGAGAAACACTTCAAGATAGTGAGAGAAAATTTGGCGCAGAAGTTTAAGGTTGCTGGTTTGCGTTTCAGGCTCGTATTTAAGCATGACATTCACGTCGCTAAAGAACGTTTCTAAAAGCGAGTTTAAGTAGTGCGCGGGGATAGTAGAAGAACCTACTGAGTGTGATGACACAAAACAGCACGACAAATCAATGAGGGCAGAATGGCAATCTGCCGGGCCTGTCAAATGTTTAGCTTTGATAAATTCTAGCACGGTGTCAATTGGAAACACAAACGGGCCTGGCACGCTTTCTGAAAACCCAGACTTGAGAATTGCGCAACAGCACTCGCAGATTTCAGCACTGTTTTTGAAATCAGGACGTTCAATGGCAAAAATTCGCATGACCTGAAGTAAATTGCTACGAATGAGGAAGCTATCGGCATCCCAATACCGCTGAATAGCTTGGATCTGGTTTTCTGGTGGCTCTGGCAAGTCGTCAGGAACTTGAAGGCCCTTTCCTACATTAGCCAGGCACCGCAGTAAAGAAACAACCCGCTTGAAGGCTTCATGGCTTGGGCCATCTGGAGACTGCCTGGATTGCTCGTACTCGTTATTAGCCTTCTCCAGTTGCTCGAGAAGAAGCTTAATAAGTTGATCAATATGTGTGCCTTTGGTTTCATGATCGCTCACTGCCTGAATAACGTATGAAATAGACAAAACAGTTCTTTCATGCGAGGGGTTTCCGAGAGTGGCATATAAGGACATATTGACGTAAGTCCCGAAGAAGGAATCGAGTGCGCTGGATAGATAGCCTCGGCAAGAAGAGCATAGTTTTTGGATAGACCGCGAGGCTGTTGTTGATAGAGACGGGTTGCTTAGCGACTTGAACAGGTAATCGAGGGCTGGAAATAGAAAAGGTTTTCCGGATTCTCCTTCAAAAAAGGAATCATACGAGCCAATAAAGTTGACTCCCGTCGTACGAATGTGAATGCTGTCTATGTGGGATAGTTGTTCCAATAGTGGAGAGTGCAACAGCTGGGCAATCAAGTCAAACTCCGTATTATTTTCAGAAAGAGCATTTATACATGATAAGGATGCCTCCAGCTTTTCCCAGTTGAGAACGGGTGAGCTTAATTGCTCCATGATATTGGCAACAAGCGTGTTGAAGAGGCGAGAGCCAACAAGCACATATGTGGTATCTAGGAATTCCCAAAAATCCTTTCTGAAGGAGTCGAAAGCTTCCCATGAATCCGTTTTCCAGTTTGCCTGTTGTTCTGGAACGGGAAGCGTGATTTTGTTCCAAAAGATCTCGATTACTTGAATGATGCAAGGACTGGCTTCCCCAATGTCAACAGAGTCATCAGTATCCAAGAATGCATCAGCATAGGTACCCCAAAACTCAAGCATGAACATAGTCAGGTTGTGATCAACGTACGGGAAGCCTGGAAAGTTAGAGATAACCATAAGATACTTGATAAGCGTATCAATCTCAGGAGATTTTAGATCATCCAGATTCGACATGGCAAGTTCGCAAATAGCAATGGCTGCCTTGGAGAACACCTGCGCAAATTCCTGTAAATCTCCAATATCATCGTCGTCTTCATAAATGTAAGGCTCCGTCATTTGCGCAATGCGTGCAATTTTTTTCTCAATCTCTTCAATCATTGGCCGTCCAGTATTTCCCAGAGTAAGAGCAAAGTAAGATTTGGTCGGCTTGTCGTAAAATGACGGGAATCTGTTGAGTATGTCTGATATTTCGTCTAGCGCGGTTTGATACAATTCCGTATTTGAGTTGTACTGAATATACTGAAGAATGAATTTTGTCGTAGGATCAAGGATTTTAATGTACTCGGAACTCATCGGGTGGTTAAGCGCCCAAGCGCCATAGGTTTTGAAGACATGCTCCAATATTAGTGTTTGTTGAACCCTAGGAAAGAGAACCTCTGATGCGTATAGAAGAAGAACGGACAAAGGGCTTATGTTACTGTTGATTATCGCATCGATCTTCGCTTCTTGTGAGTTTTCCAAATTGGCATTTTTCACGTCTTCTATTAAAACCTGGCAAAACTCTAAACAGAGAATTGTATTGCGCTCCGATAAGTTCTGACATAGCTCTTCGATCGAGTGACTAACGCTAGATATAGGCTTTCCAGTAGTAATTGTCGCAATTACTGATGATATACATTCTGGCCAATGTTCAGGGAATTTAGTGAAGTAACGTGAAAGTGTAGATAGAATTTTTCGTAAAACATAGCTTTGTACCCGAGGTTTACTACTGAGGAATACCAAAGCACTCAGTAACTCATTGAGAATTCGGTCTGGGCTTTCTCTTTCTGGCTCTGGGGAAGACGATGGAGAATCAGCGTAGATGACTTGTTTGTAGTTGTTGATTTTAACGGTATATGTGAGGGCACCAAAAAACTGACAGTTTGGTGAATCAGTCTGGATCAGACTTGCCGCCAATTCCCATCCAAAGGAGGATTTCTGGAGATTTTGCAAGTAGTGCTGAGTTCTATCCAAGTTAGCAAATCAGCTTTAAAGGAGTCAGTAATCGCCCTACCTAGCAATGGTCTGAGGTTCGGCAGGTCGATACAAGCTCTCTACTAGCTAAAACTTGTTAGGTGGGAACTTTGTACCACAGTTGTTGACTACTCACCTCAATTATCTCTGGTAAACTATGGACGCTCTCCATGATGCCTTTAGGTCTATAGTATACATGCGTGATTACTGATGAGATGGTGCTGAATAGGAAGAATCAACTTTTGTACTACAAAATTTTTGGGATCCGAACCTGATCATATGGGCTAGGGTTGGTTCACTGGCGGAAGGAGCCTGAAACTATCAGATGTCACGTACAGTACCATAGGGAATTGTTTAGATCTAAATGAAGTCGCGAAGGGTGATATTTTAGCTAGTGCGGCCACAAGGTCAAGATTCAAAACTAGATTCCCATGATAATAGATGAAAACTCTCCTACATGCAGTGTGAAGATGCGAGATCACGAAATAGCGATGTTATTATATAATGGTAGCTGCCGCTTGCCCTACATTGATATGGCCTATAGGCCTAGGTGGGTATCTCTGCTTGCAAGAAGCAAGAAAGAATTGAGCGAGGCCAGACGTCTGTAGACTCTAAGAACCCAGTGCAAACCACCAGGGCCACTAGTCCCATCAGCCAAGCTTGGGAGGGTATCCATATGCATAGAAAGAAGGCAGGCTGGATATCTGCGGGTACTTCCCGCGTGTCTCACAGTGTTTTTTTCAGCGTTTCTGTGTCCCTCTTATGACTTCCTGTGATCATTGTTATCCAGACCATGATCACAACTTGATTTTTAGTAGAAGCCGTGCGGCATGTTTGTGTCTTTGTGACGAGGCATTTCGTAAAATCGTGTTGAAACCTACCCCTCCCTCCCTCCTGCCGTCCGCCTATCCATGTATTTATTTACAAACTCGGATAATTAGGCCCCTCACAAAGACCCTCATATTCTTTCCAGTTCACCTTCTAGTCCACTTTTCAGCTATGCCATATCGCATTCGAGCGTGGCAAAACAACCCCCAAATGTATCAGGAACGTGCTTCGAGTGCCCATTCTCATGAAAACCGCAGAGCGTACGCTGATGTTACGTCCTCTTTGTCCATCTCTCCTATGGATACTTCGGCCCGCTTGAAGTCCTTGCGTGCCCTCTTCGACAAAAATGGAATAGATATTTATGTTGTCCTCACCCAGGATGAACACGAAAGTGAATACACGAGTGACGCAGATAACAGACGCGAATTTATATCCGGTAAGATTTTTTGAATATGAATAGTCACGCCGCAATCACCTCTCTAATTCGTTGTAGGCTTCACTGGCTCTGCTGGCACTGCTGTCATCACTCGCAACAAGGCCGCCCTCGCTACTGATGGACGATACTTTTTGCAAGCTGGAAAACAACTTGATTCCAACTGGACACTCTTAAAGCAGGGAGTCGCAGGGGTGCCCACCTGGCAGGAATGGGTTGTTAATGAGGTCTTAGCAACTGGCGCCACAGTAGGGTTTGATCCTACTTTATTCAGCTATTCTGAGTATCAAGGATTGTACAACCTCATGGTCAAACATGAATTGGGAGACTCTCTTGTTTCCGTGCGACCAAACTTGATTGACGCCGTATGGGGTGAAGACCAGCCAAAACGTTCAGATACGCCTCTTATGCTGCTGCCTCTACAATATACTGGTAAGAAATTTACAAACAAGCTGAAAGACCTACGTGCAGCTATCGCTGCGAAACGCGGCCAAGGGTTTTTAGTTTCTGCGTTAGACGATGTGGCATGGCTATACAACTTGCGTGGCGATGATGTACCTTTCTGTCCTGTTTTTCGTGCCTTTTCTTACGTTACGGCACTGGAGGCAATTCTATACATTGACCCGGCAAGGATCACTCCAGAAATATTGAAATACTTTGGTACTCACGTCCAAATCAAACCATACGAAGAGGTTTTTACAGACTCAAAGCAGGCCAACCTAACTCTGCTTACTGCCAATACCAAAACTGTTAGTATCACAGAACGCAAAAACATTTTGGTCTCTGAGGGAGTTTCTTGGGCATTATATGATGCGCTGGGAGGCCCTCAAAGTGTCAACATCATTGCTTCACCAGTGGAGCTAGCTAAAAGTATAAAGAACGCTGTGGAAATCAAAGGACACGAGAATTCTCAAGTCAAAGATGGCGTGGCTTTGATCAGGTATTTTGCTTGGCTCGAGAAGGAACTCACTGTCAACGGCAACACAACCCTAACTGACTATGCTGGTGGGGCTAAAGCTGAGCAATTTCGCTCTGAAATGGAGGATTACGTTGGCTTAAGTTTTGAGACTATATCATCATCCGGAGCAAATGCTGCTGTGATTCACTACTCACCAGTTGAAACCAGCAAGTACTTGATAGATGTGAACGAAATCTATCTATGCGACTCTGGTGCTCAATACTTGGACGGCACTACCGACACCACACGAACACTTCATTTTGGTGAGCCGACCTCTGAACAGATTGACGCATACACCCTTGTTCTGAAGGGACACATTGCGTTAGCTACAATAGTATTTCCAGAAGGTGTCAACGGATATATGCTGGATGTACTGGCTAGACAGCATCTGTGGCGCCAGGGCCTAGACTACAGACACGGAACTGGGCATGGCGTAGGCACATTTCTCAATGTTCACGAGGGCCCCCAAGGCATTGGTATCAAGCCCAGTTTGGGCGATAATGCAATTCGCATCGGCAACGTCATGTCAAACGAACCCGGGTTCTACAAAGACGGCGAGTTTGGTATCAGAATCGAAAGTGTCGTCAAGGTCAAGGAAATAAAAACTCCTCACAATTTTGGCGGAAAGAAGTATCTTGGCTTCGAGACAATTACAAGGGTTCCGCTTTGCCAGGAGCTCATCAATATATCGAAGCTGACTGACGATGAAATTGAATGGATCAACTCTTACCATGAAATTGTTTATAATGATACCGTAGCGTATCTAGCGGGCGACAAGCTGAGTAAAGCCTGGCTCTCAAAGCAGACGAAGAAGCTCACCAGATGAGTGACCTCTTCCGTTTGGCTGTGACAACGCATGATCTTATAGTGTTCTGATTGTTATCATTTTGTAAATCTCAGAATAATTTTATACCACTATAATACTATATAGAATAATTTACAATCTCAATCTTTCCTGACTGACCCTCTCTATATCTAAATTTACTTTTTGTGGGCCTTCTTGCGCTTCTTTGGAGCGGAACCAGCACCTAAAGCAGCCATTTCCTGTTCATAAATCTCTTGGGCGGTTTCCTTGCGCTTAGTGTCCTTCCGCGTGCTCTTGATACTGACTACGCCATTCTTAGCAGCAGCCTTCGCAGCAGATTTCGAAGTGTCCCATTCGGAATCTTGAGAAATGGCATACTTTGTCAAATCAAGTGAGTTAATGAGTTCCTTTTGTTTAGCCTTCAGTTCACTCATAACCTCGGATCCACCCTCTTGCAAATCCTCCTCAAGAGTCTGTTCTAAAGCAACAAATTTGTCTTCTTTCTCAACACCATCCATCTCATCAACGGCGCTGTCAGTAACCAATGGCATTTCAGCGTCAATGGCCTTGGTGAGCAAATCCCTGAAAGCATTTGTAACCTTGCGCACAATCTTGGCAAACATTGCCAAAGTTTGGTTCACAGGCAGCTTCAATTCAGCGCTCACAGTGTCAATGTCCTTCTTTTGCAAACCAATTCCAAGAAGAATTGCAGCTTGAATTCCGGAAAGACTGACGCTAGCAGGCAGTCGCTCTGTGAAGTAGAGTGCAGAGATAAGAGGGAGGAGGTCAACAATAACGTGGTAGTCGAGAAGATTGTTGGCATAAGACTCTAGACGTTTCAAGTCAAAAGGTGACAGAAGGTTGTCCAGGTCATCTTTGGTTAAAACCCTGCTCTTCTTTGTGTCTTTCGTAGCTACCTTTTCGGCGTCCATGATGCTCAAGGACTGCACAGCTGTAAACTTGCGGAACTCATATGCTAGCAGGTTGATGAATCGGCGGTGAAAGTCAGTAGCAAACTCGCCCAACCAAGTCTTGTCACGATTCTCCAGCACCTTGAGCATGACACAAGTGTGTTCACCGGTCAGCTCATTAGGTGTCTGACGCAAATAAATAGGGGAGTAACCAGCCTTTTTCCAAAACTTGTTGAGTTGTGGGGTAAGCCCGTAGGATACACCGAGATAGTGCAGATAGTGAGGAGCCTTTTCTGATAGTTTCAAAAGCAATGGGGGCATAGTTTTGGGGTCTCTCGTTTTGACTACGTCTGTCTTGAGTGTTGCTTTCTCTAGCTCGGAATCGCTAACTCTGTTGATTCGGAAATCCTTACTCGGGCCTTCAGACAAGTCGGTAAATTTACCTTCAAAGTATTCTTGAAGTTGTTCAAGAGCACGAGCACCGTATCCCATGCTCATATATTCGGGATTGGTTGCGATACGCACCACACGAGCGCCAGAAAGTCCGGCAAATTCCTCGTCTTGGAATTGCTGGGAAACCAACCAAGGAATCAGATCACCGCCAGCACGGTGTCCACGGCTCAAACTGTTACGAACACTGGTCTTGGAAATTTCACCTTCCAAAGCAAGTTGGACAACGCAGAGAGGCTCTGGTAACTTGTTGTCTTTCTCATCAATAGGAGGCAGTAGAACATAGAGTTGATGAGCGGGAGCATCACTGAGTAACTGTAGATCGTTCGGAGAATTTTTATAATGGCTCGCAACATACAGCGCCATGACCTTGTGCAAAAAGGCTTCTGAAACCGGGTGGAAAGAAAATAGGGTGTCTCTGTTGATGTAAAATAAGTTGCACTGAGAGGGATGGGGGCAGCCTTTAGAAGAAAATCTGGCTCCAGTAGAGATTGTGGCATCTAAACACAGAAGCTTGTTCAGCCATTTTTCTACAGGATCGCCCGGAGCATATCTAATCGGCTCGTCAAGAGTAACTTCCTTCAGGGAACGACCTCCAACAGCCTCATTATCACCATTTTCGTCTTTGGATTTCTTACCAGACTGTTGATCTCGCAACTGCTGAATAAGCTTCAGTGAAAGAGATCGACCAGTTCCCTCGTAACCGTTGATTGTTGAAGCCATGAATACCAAATAAGGACCCATAAGTTTCTTGACTATCGGAAGAGGGATTGCAGCTGCTTCGTCAATAACCACCAGCTCGGCCTGGCCAAGAACATGGTAATCGGAGGGTTGAATGTATTGGATAGTTTGTCTGTGGCCTTTGAAAATGTTTACGCGTACAATGGCCTTGTTGAATGCAGGGTTTGTAGATTGGATAATGTCATAATCCAGATGCTCTTCGTATCCAATGGCGTCGAACCCCTTGAAGATGAATTCAAATAAAGTTTTCAAGTTTTCTGGGCTAGGCGACGTGATGAAAATGTTGGAGTATCCTGAGGCAACAGCAGCAGCAATTGAAACACCGAGAGCGGCTGATTTACCACGACCACGGCCAGCGGTGAGAGTAACAGTATTTTTTAAGGTTTTTTCGGCAATAGCATCAATAAAACTAAGGATCGCTTTGGCTTGGTCAACAGTTTTTGCGATCTTTACCAAAGATCCAGCTGGTTGAACATCTTCAAGCGACTCTTTGATGTTCAAAAGCTCCTGAGCATGAGGGGCTAGCTCATCATCTTCTGTCTTTGGGGGGAGAGCTTTGACGTTCTTGGCGCCAGAAATTGGCAGAACATTGAGCTCGTCGTCGACAACAAGAATATTTTCGCAAGAACCCAGTGAAAGAATGAAACGTTCATTGAACCGTGCTACGACATCGTCATGTGCTTCAGTGCGGTATCGCGAGTGAATATCCATAGTCATGGTATAGAGCTGCTTTAAAGAGGTCATCGATTTGAGAAGAAGCACAACAATACCACCACCTTCAACAGTCTCGATAGTTCGGGCAAGGATATTAGGAGTGATAGCCTCAAAATCTTGCAAAATGCACATGCCGTAAGTGTTTCCTAGAATTTTCTCCGTCTCTTTGTAAAAGACGTAACGAATGTTTTGCAGACTAACGAAAAGTTCAAATGGATCTTCTGAATTTGCCTCACGAACACCACGCTTAACGTCTCGCTTGATCTTGGCCTCGCGCTTCTGTCGGTGAGAAGTAAAACCCAGTAGCTTGTGTTTGTAAGCCCAGAGCACCGATTTGTTCATTCTGATGTCGGCAGCAGACATCAAGTAGTGGAGGTTGGGGAGCTGGTTTCGAGCTTTGTCTCCCACAATGATGAAAAAACTTCGTTTTTTTTCCTAGTAACAAATGTTAGTATAGCACAAGTAACCGGTTCTAATTCTCACCTGTACGCCATTTCTAATGAGCGAAGGAATTCGCGAATCAATGGCCTTTTTCACCATTTTACTTGATTCCGATAGTGAAAAGTGAAAGAAGATTTTTTCAAAATCAAAAGTTTAAGCTTGGGAACAATTTTCAAGAAAAAAATAGTGTAATAGTGTGTCATCATTAGGTAATGTCAGGGTAAGCAGAGACGTTGTGCTGCTGGGTGCCGACCACAGAGCTGAGACTTGTGGGGACGGTGAAAGCTTCGTTTCAGCAAAATTGGGCCCATGAAAGACACAATAGTGGATGTTAATAGTGGTGGTATGTGGAGGTCCGGTAGGGGACTTTTTACGAGTAGCGATGGAATAGAAGGTTGGCATCAAGCGGAGACTGTAATGGTAGCTTTGAAGGCCCCTATAGGGCGTTGCTTTTTCTCATGATGGTTGAGATTGGTCAAACATTGATAAGAAACGTCATACGGAGGCAAAGTTAACGTTGTTCAGAGCTATTTCGTTTGGTTCCTGTGATCATGGTCTTGAACGTCAACAGAGTTTGTCTGCTCTAACGTGTTTAAATTGTTTTAATTCACTTTTTGTGCTCCAACAATATTCTTTTTCTTGTATTTTTGAGAGGTCACAAAGACACCTGCCCCACCAATTTTTAATATTTCCAACATTTTGCTCCATCCGCCGTGTCTATCTTCACATCTAGCGAATGCCATTTTAAGTGTCTCATATACTATACTGTATAGCATCATACAGTGGACAATATACTACTTGGAGGGCCAAACGTGTGATAGTAATATCTTTGTGCGCCATACCTAGCCAATTGCTTTCCAGCGCGGTACACAAAACACCCAACTACAGGAAATACTTGTCAAGCCACCGCTTCTGCTGGGCTAAAAACTTCCTACTACACGATGGTTGCTGCAAAGCGTGGCTCAAGCAGGGAAGTGAAGTCATCTGCATCAAATGCCAGTCGATCAACATCTACCGGCAAGGCTTCGAGCAGCTCAGATCACCAAAATACCAAGAATACTACGCTCGCAACGCCTTCAACATCTCCAACAGCCCCGGAAGAGAACGCAAATACTTCTACTAAAGAGCACAAGTTTGTCCCTCCAAGATCCAAAGAGTTTTATCGCGTTGGACCCGAGTTCAAACGAACTTGCCAGAATTTTCAATTGAGTGACCCAGCAGGAAATCCTCTCTACACCATAATTTCCGCGCGTATAGATCGCGGATTTCAGAAAAAAGAAGATGAATCATGGCTTTCTTACCGCAGGAATTATTTTACCCTCTCTGCTAGCTTTTCAATCGTTGAAAAGAATAACGTAGAGCTAGGGAAAGTACCTCCGTATCCAGTGCACGTATCTCACGGAGGACTGACAAGCCGAGTACATTCCTTTGCGATTAGGCTAACAGCATTCCGAATATGTAGTAACGGGGAGTCGGAAGAGATCCCTCTAATACAGCATACTGCGAAGCGTGATAAGGGACCTAGAGAGCCTCCTGCAATAGTTCCTGCGGTGCCGGGAGTTTTGCCCGATCACGATTTCATGAGAGACAACGCCAACTACAGGTCCTCGGCTCAATTGAGAAAGGTTGAGCCATTCTTCTATCGAAGCAAGTCATTTCTAGGCCCTTTTACTGAGAAGTATGCAAATGAAAAAGTGGCACACGTGGTTTTATTCGACAGAATTCAATTTACAACTGCAGGAGGAGGTGGTTCGCAAATCTGTAAGGCTTCTGTCCAATTAATTGTTACTCTCGAAGACGCTGTTTCCTATGTGGTTGCCTGGTGTGAAACTCCGCCATTCACTTTACGAAATCGGTCTCCTGCCAATTATTACAAAGATGGAACGTTGATCCCTCGAACGAGGAAGGGGTTTACGGAAAACACAGCTGTTAAACGACTGAAGAGTTCATTTGTGGCCGAGCGCCCAGACTTGAAAGTTTCCAAAATAACAGAAGGAATGTTCACCTTTGATAGCACAAAAGTCAATATTGCAACTGGCCATGAAAAAATGGATTACAGAGATCTCAATTTTGCGGGGTCTCGTATACCTGAAAACGTCTACTCAGCAACTGAATCTCACGATTTTTTGGAAGATGAGAGCCAACCTGGAAACTTGTTTGAATTGAAGCATGAGCCGAAGGACTATATCGAGCCCGCGACCGTTGTGTCAGAGAAAAGAAAGCGGGGAAGACCTAAAATTACACAGAAACCGAAAAGCTCAGTTGGTTCCAAGGTGGAAGATCCAAGCATAACTGAGCCACCTGAGGAAAAGGCTGGAAGGCAAAAAAGAGGTAGAAGGAACGTTGAGGCAGTGAAGCCTGAGCCAGTTAGGTCAAGGATGGGATTAAGAAGTCAGAAAATGAAAGAGCCTGAAGAAAAAACACTCGAGAAATCGGCGGAGAAGGAAATGGAGAAAGGCAAAGGAAATCTACAAACAACCGAGCAACAACACTTTACTCTCAAGCAGCCTGCAGATGGCTCCGATTCCGACTCTGATGAATATGAAGAATCGGAAGAAGAGATGCGCAAGCGGGATTTCATGAGGTTACGAACTGGCTCAACACATTTAGGGGCTGGGGCACGTCCAGGACTGACATCTACAGTAAGCGCTCCAGCTACGCTTCCGTCATTCGATTTTATGTCGCAGTCCTCAATTGGCAGGGCGCGCCCGTCAGCGTTTCGAGAAACATACACTCCAGCTACAGGTAACAACGGAGGAGATGGACCGGTGATAAACTAGGCTACCGGTGATTGTGCAAGTAAACACCATACTAAGTTGGCTGCAACGGGGGCCAGCAGTAAGAGGAGACGAAAGAAGATGATAATTATTTATTTAGTACTAGTCGTAATACAAGTACGCAATTAATACGTGCAATTGCAAGTCCATCCAATAAATGTGCTTAAACTCTCGGGGTAATAGTTTGATTCCTGGCGTTGGATGTCAACAAGCCTAGTGCAAACCTTTAAAGTGTTTTTTACAATTTCCTTTGCTGCTTCTGCTTTTTTTAAACTTTGCTTGAATTCTAAAATTCAATTCCATCACGACCATGTAAATGAAGGCGTTTTTAAAAGTGTAAAATCATAAGCACTTGAATTCAGAAGGGTACAAAAGGGTCATTATACTATTAACTATAGGAAATATACGAACGGTACAAAATGTACTAAAAGAATATTATAATTAGATGAGAGAGAATAGGAAAACGGCGACGGCACCAATGCCTCCAAGGCCAATGCTAGCCTTGAAAGCACCGTTGTCACTAGAAGAGCTAGAACCACCGCTGCCGCCTGAAGAAGAAGAGCCGCTGTCGCCAGAAGAAGAAGCGCCAGCTCCAGAGTCAGAGCTGCTTTCGCTACCACTGCTAGTGGCAGAGCCAGAGCCAGAGTCAGAGCTAGATTCTGAACCACCAGTAGATGAAGGTTCTGAGCCAGAGCCGGTCTCTGAGCCGGTCTCGGAGCCAGTCTCGGAGGCAGACTCGGAACCAGTCTCAGAACCAGTTTCTGAGCCAGTTTGAGAGCCAGTTTCGGAGCCAGTCTCGGAGCCAGTTTCTGAGCCAGTTTCGGAAGCGTTTTCAGAGGCTGTACCAGTAGGCTCTGAGCTCTCGGTACCTGAAGCGTCGGAGCCAGTAGCAGAGCCAGAACCAGAACCGGAGCCAGTAGCAGAACCAGAACCGGAACCAGAGCCAGTAGTAACAGTGGTTCCTCCACCACCGACGATGCCACCAACGGCACCACCATTGCCATTGGTAGTAGATCCTGTTTCAGATCCAGAGCCTGAGCCTGACTCTGTAGCAGAACCTGACTCTGCGGAACCTGAGCCTGACTCTGTAGCAGAACCGGACTCAGTGGCAGAGCCGGATGCTGTGGTAGTAACAGTACCAGCGCCTGAACCAGAACTTGAAGAGGCAGTTACTGTGACAGTATCAGAGCCTGAATCAGCACCTGAGCCAGAGGCAGAGCTAGAAGCAGTCTCTGTAACGGTAGCAGAACCCGAGCCCGAGCCCGAACCAGAGGCAGTTTCAGAAGAACCAGACTCTGATCCACCAGTCGTGACGGTAGCAGTGCTTCCACCACCACCGACAATGCCGCCAACTGCACCACCATTACCGGCAGATGTAGTACCGGAAGCCTCACCGGAGGCAGTCTCAGAACCGCTAGCAGCGGCAGAACCGGAACCAGAAGCAGAACCAGTCTCGGATCCACTAGCAGTCACAGTGGCAGTGGCAGAGCCAGAGCCAGAAGCGGAATCTCCAGTAACGGCTGCGCTTCCTGAACCACTAGCAGCAGAGTCACCGGTTCCAGATGCTGTAACAACGCTGTAGCTAAAGAGGGAAGTGAATCCAGGGCTTACCTCGTTGGCAGCTGTTACGAAGGACAAGAAAGCTGGAAGGGCGTCAGCACCGGTAGCTGTGCTGTAAGCAACCAAAAGCGATGAAACAGATGGGTTAGTGGCGAGTTGACTGAGAGCACTTTGTAGAGCAGCATCGTTAGCAACGGATTGTGCTTGCACAGAAGTGGCCAATGCATAGAGAGCCAGAATTGTTTTGCGAGTGAATTGCATTATGAGTATGTATTAATCGACTTAAAGTGATGATGAACTAATTTCGAGAAAGGTTATTAAAACCGAGAGAATGTGCTTCTATTTATATTTGACAAAAATAAGTCAGTATGTGTGCTTCATTGGATATAATTTTGGAGGTCTCTTGAAGAAGGCTAAGTTAAAACATCGAAATATTGGTATGGCATAAGATGCTTTTTTTCATATTGGCGGGCGTCTTGAGTTTAATTTTCTTTTTAAGGACTGAGTATGTGAATTTTACCGTTGGAATATTTGAAGCGTTCATAAATCAAAACAGGATGCTTAGACATGATGTAACTTTGTTGAAGGTTTGGTTTAGAATGGTATGAAGAAGTTGAGGATGCTCTTAATGTCTTGGAGACAGGGCATGTCGCAAGTTGAAAAAAGCCCTCTTTACAAAATAAATTAACTTTAAACCCCGACTTGTTTCCCAGTACTATTGATTGCCTTGGCTAAAGTCTGTAAATTGGTCTCATATATTCGTGACTGGTTTGCGATCCGTTAGCCCTGAAGTGTAGTGGACTTTGAATTGATTCAGGCTTTACAGTAGCAAGCATTGACTCAACCTTGAAATGTTAAGTCTCAATATTGTTTATTTTTTTCTTAAATTCTTCTAGTCCAGTTCCACTTGATCGATGGCGCACAATCTTCCAATGTTGAAGGGAGCATTCTTGATCAGTCTCGTAATGTAGGCCTACTTTTTTTCAAGCCGCCTGTATGGCCCACTATACTCAGCCAAGTATCTACTGTACAACGTTGTGTGCGAATAATGGAACGGTGTGTTTTGGGCTAGCTAGATTGTAAATCTTTTTTAGTTGCTCTCTTATAAGGCATTCAAGCACATTTGGACCGCTCACCGTCCCAAATTGCCGTTGTTTGTTAGACGGGCTGTTTGAACTTTGAAGTAGTCTTCTGATACGGACGTATACATCCAGATTTACTTTGATGCTTTTACTACAGCCATGGAGCTACGTAATTAATGAGATCTTAATTGCAATTGAGCTTCCATTTTTCTTTTTTACACGAATTGTGCCATTAATATTGCAACTTTCAAGCTTAAGTAGAGATATATTTCCTTTTTAGTTTAGATATGCCCATCACTTAACAAGGCGGAATTTGTCTTCACCCATCGATCGCCTTTTCTAGGGCTCTCGGCGCAAAGAATTATCAAGAGCCTAAAGCATGTCACGTACGTAGTTACTACGAGTGATAGTTGCAATTGCATACGCACGTCATTGCCTTCCGTACCAATTGACATTGTTTCTTTTGCGAGCCTTCAGAGTTGCGATGTATTTTTCAACCATTTGATGTATTCCCCGGCAATTTAGAGCAGAGGTCTGTCTACAGCAATGCATAGTTAGATAAAACTGCCAAAATATTTCTATGCAGCAAGTGAGACATAATATATAGCTTTGACAGTTTGCGTTCAAAACTTGTGGAAGTTTCAATATATTCCAATCTTATGCAATTCAAATACCCACCGGGGACCTAATCGAGTATGAAGAATTCCGACTACAAAAGTTTCTAAAGGTCGATCACGATTCGAAATTTCAAAGTGTGCTCCATATTTATCAAGAAACACGGAGAAGAATGACTTCAGCTATGAAACCGTATACACTTAGATATAGGATGTAGACTAGCTTAGACTAGACCAGGCTGGACCAAAGAAAGGGTTTATTTCAAAATATCTGTTTCAACATCTCTCCCGAGCAATCCAGAATGATAACAGTGCCGGACAAAATTAAGATGTCGCTTATTTTTGCGCACGTGTATGGCCGCTCGTCAGACACAGTATACAGCCCTCACTCACTCGGGCGTTTGCGTAACGCAAATAAAACGGCCTCAACAGAGTCAACACGGTTTTCTCGAAAGAATTTTCCAAAATTTACTCAGCTAGCAAGGCTCTGAGCCTCTCTACTTGTGACATGGCCGAATAGAGTTCTGGTCACTTTTTCGTGTACCGCCCTCACGTACATTATGTCGGTCACATGACTGAAAAACCTGGCAGCAGAGATGTTGACTGTAATTGCCGCACGCGTATTCGCGACGAAATTCTGTGCATTTCCATGGTACACGCGAAGCACTGATAGCCATTAATTACCAGTAGACCAAACTACTCTTATGGCGGACCCGATCGGACAACAACCCGGCCATGGACCCGCAGCTAAACATGTGAGGTATTCTTTCAAGAAAGTAAGGCCCTTCTCTAAGCGCTATAGTCGGGCGTCTACGAAAACTTTCGCTGCCTCTGCCTCTGCGAGCAACACCGATCGAGGCGACAACGCGCGTCAGGTAGATGAGCAGCAACAGCAACAGCAACAATTGGGATTGGAAACAAACGCTGGAATAGAGAGCAGCTACAAACCGTTTGCTTGGAAGCGCCTTTGTCATGAAGGCTGTGTAGACGATAAGGCGGAAATTTCTAGACTACCTGGCAACGACACTGTTAAGAGCCTCCGCGAGCTGGCGGCTCTGAAATTGGCTCATATGATTAGAGATTACCCAGATGATCTCACAGAATCTATTCTAACACAGTCCATGCTTAGCTGGGAGAATGGATGGAAAAATGTATGGGACGAGGTGGCCCGTACAGGCTCTGATTCATACATGACGTTCCAGAAATTTGCTAATGTTTTTGGAGCAGATCGCAAGTTCAGGTGTCATGGCAAAGAAACTTACACCAAAATTTTTGAGAATAGCAGCCGAAACCCTATTCATTGGGATGCACGTACGCGATGTTTGAACGACCGTTTGATGGTTCGCACCAACCATCGCATCGAGTATATACCTGAATTGCGCAACACAAGCAGTCTTGTCTCGGAGCTGAATGAGAAGCAGCACTTCAAGTTTCTGACGCTGCTGGATTTAAGCGTGGCGAAGGATCCCGTGGTGCAACCAGAGAGACAAGTGTTCCTAGATATTATGGCACTCCCCAGCTTAGTAGCGCTAGACGTTTCTGGCTGTGAATGTGTAGACAGCACTGTCTTGCGTTGTTGGGCGGTGGCCCTCAAAAGTGGGCAGTGGAAAAACCTCCGCCTTTTATGTCTCAATCGATGTTCCACGATAACACCTGAGGCTGTAATGGTGCTGATGAAAACGTCATCTGGTACTTTGTCGCATTTAACTGGTCTAGTGTATATCGAAACCTCAGTGAATCTCGACAATAGCCTCGATCAGATTGAAGGTTGGAGTGATCGCTCGACTTTAGCCATATCCACGAGGAGCCGCAAGCCCGCTTTTCCTCGAAAATCATTTCAAGCATCATACGGGTTAGGCAAGAAATACATTTTTCTACGCAACTGGTTCAAGCAGACATCTCTCTCAAGCGATGGCCCCCTGGTTGTTGATCCAGAGGTTTCGGCAAACTACATGCGTAAACAGTATCTACTTCAAGAATTTGTTGTGCACCGTGGGGACTATAGCATTGCTTTGGACGTGGGCCACGAATATTTTAGAGTGGCATGGCCAACAGCACCTACCTTGCCAGTACCAGTCATGAAGCGCGGAGCGTCCCAAACTGGCGCTGGCGCGGGGCGAGGAAAACGACGTCAGAAAATTGTGAGTCGAGGGGTTCAAATAGGAGTCAATGGTATATTTTGAAGCAGCGAGTCTAGTATATTTGAAGACAAGGTACAAAACAAGCCGCTTGCTCAGATATAGCTCATATGACATCCGAGCAAAATTCATTCATCCATACCCATCTAAATGGCACATAATGTAAAATGCGGGTAAGGAGTTTCAGATTTTACTGGATAGTCAACAAAACATCTCGACAAGCCGTGGCATATGATGACTTTTTTTAACTCTATCTGATTGTCTTGCTCTTGCCAGCTACCAACTTAGACCATGCATTTACTTGAAATTGTTTGCGACAAATTTTTTGTCCATTCGCCGGTAAGCGATATTGTGTCCAATTGACTTGCTTTCTAAAAGGGACTTCAAAAGAGCGTGAGGGTTGTAGTAGGTATTGAGTCAATATTATCCAGCAAAATATAAGTTCTCGAGCCATACAAACTGGCAAAGCACTGCTAGTTGAATCTTTCTTTTTTACTATTGTTTAATTTGTTTTTTTTGCTCATAGACAGTCAAATCGAGTCAAATCTAGGTCAATTGTAGGCCAAAGATAGATAGTCCTTTTTTTTGAGAGTGTCGTTTCTGTTTTGTCTTAAGTACAACAATTGAAACTATTCACGTCGTCAGTCTTCATAACCTCAAATCTATTTTCTCGTATCGCAGCCGGTTATCGTTACTCAAGGTATATGGTAATGCCCTTTTGCACTGAAATCTTGCTAAACATACCAACAGACGATGACATTTTCATACAAACCTATAAAAATAGGGTTACGAAAGGAAAAGAGAAAAGAAAAAAATAAAAATAGCATGATTGAGACCAAACAATTGATAGTGCAACATAATGCGTAGATGTCAGTTTAATGCCAATTACAATTTTAATATCAACGCGCGCGCAAGTCAATGTCGTTAACAGCAATCGCAATAGCAACAGTAGACAATAGCGTTGACAATGGCAATCGACGTATATGGCATAAGAACGTTGAGCAAGAGTAAACTACGTCATTTTTGTAATTTGAAATGGTACAAGACTCCTAGTTGCATCAACCAGAGTGTAATTTTGCAGGTTGTGTAAGTTGTAGGTTGTAAATTGTAAGTCCCAAAGCGCAAGTTAGAAATCAGAAATGAGAAAAGGCGAGACAAGACAGAGACGGAGAAAATTGGAGCTTGATGCAAAAACATAAAAAAGACATTTTTAACATCTAAATTTTGAATCCTTTGTATTGATAACAAACAAAAAAAAATCCCAAAAAAGCGGCTTTGAATTTGTCTGTCTGTCAGCCTGATATTTACCGGTTCCTAGGATCCGGTCTCCATCGGGAAAAGGCGCATCTCTCCAGATCTGGTTGAAAACGTTAGCTGGTTTTGAAGATTTGATCCGTTCCTGATCCCAAGTAGGCCTAGAGCCTAGGCTTTTAAACATTTCATCTAGTCCATGTTATTATGGGCTGCTTGGCTGCTTGGCTGCTTGGCTGCTAACAATGGGGGATACCTTGAAATCGTTGGGTGGCTGGCTGATTGACCAAACCAAATGTACCAATTTAGGATCTCAAGGTAGGTAGGAAGGTAGTCTACTAGCAAATCTCAAATGTCTGCAAGTCTACTAGGCCTAACGTTAGTCTTTTTCTTTCTAAAGTCGCAGTTAAAACTTGACTATTCTGACTGCTAACTGTCCTAGTTTTGAGAGATGCGCGACTATTTCCGATCCATATAATTCAGACAAGCTATCAGAACTTGTCCTCAATCATTTCTGTTTTTTTTTTTTCTTCGAGTAATACTTTTACACGCCTAAAGCGCCTAAAAGGTAATGAATATGTCAATAATATTGAGGTTTGAAGAAAGTTAAAGCTACCAGTAGCTATTTAACAGCATATTTTAGATGTTGCAACTTTTACCATTTTTGTTTCCACATCACCTTTCATAGCCGTGATATCAATCTATTCATTCATTCAATAGAATTGGTCAAAGCCATCAAACTCAATTGTCAGCCTATTCTGCCTATTCAACCTATTTCTGACTAGGCCTGTAGTTACATGACACTTTTAGACAATAAAGCATTGCTTTTTCAAGATTTGTCGTGCCACACTATGTGCACATCAAGTACATTTCTTTTAAGATCCAAGGTATGTTCGTCACTCGAAACCAAATTTTAACGCTGGAGATTCCTTTTCCGAAATCAAGATGTTTAATTTTTTTTTCTTTTTCATTATATTCTGCAATTCTGTCAGGCCGCTTCATTTTCATGAACGCTTCTCAGGTTGATTTTCATTCGAATTTCCAGTGAACCTAATATGACGTCAAGAGGGTTACAGATGAATAGCTAAAAGCCTTAAGTCTACTGGTATAGCAAGATCAGGGTCCATCGACTACGTGAGTCTGGTTCGTGGTTCGCAAAAGTCCGTAACACATAAAAAGTAGATTGATGCACAAATAAAAACTAATCTAAAACAGATTTTCTAATGATAAATATAATGACAAAAAAGGAGATGCGATTTAGACTTCAAGACCCTTAGCAGCTTGAGCCTCCTCGTGTCGGCGCTTTCCGATGTCAATCTCGCCATGGTAAGTCTCAGCCAACTCTTCAAGAGTCTTTCTTTTGGTTTCAGGAAGCAGCATCGTGGTAAAGATTCCAAGAAGCATGAATAATGCGTAGATCTGCATGACGTGGTTGAGCCAACAGTTCTTCTGGGTGGCAGGGCAGCCATGGTTAATAAGGGGGCCGAGCACACACTGGGCAATGATGGCACCAATCTTACCGGACGCAGCAGACAAACCATGAGCAGTAGATCTGTAGCGTGTGGGGAAAATCTCACCAGGATAGATGAAAGTAGTGACGTTAGGGCCAAAGTTGCAAAAGAACTGAGCCAGAACGTAAAGGGCAAGTAGACCGTGGTCACCGAGTTTGTCGTAGGCAAATCCAATAATGCAAAAGATAGCGGTGAGAATGATAAATCCACCCAGCTGGATGGGTTTGCGACCAAAGGTATCAATAGTGGCTACTGATGCCCAGTAACCAGGAATGGCACCAGCACAAGTAATGATAATGTTACCCACGCAAATGTTAAAGAGGTTGTGGTAGACGTTCTTTTGTCCAGCGTATCCAATGGCACCAAGAATGACAGAGTTGTTAAGAGAAAGACCGTAGTATGCGACATCGAGGAGGAACCATGATCCTGCAGTTCCAAGCAGAATCTTACCGTGCTTCCATTGACCGAAATGGCCCCAGAAGTCGGCCCAAGAAGCCTTGGGTGCAGTGTATTCCTCCTCATCGGCAACAGTAGCGATAGTGTCCTCACCAGCAACTTGCTGGATCTCGGCCTTGGCCTTAATTTCCTCGTCCTCAGCTTCGGTAGTCAGAGAGTATCTGGGAGTTTCAGGGATAGTAAGTCTGAAGTAAAGAGCAGAGACAGCAGGAACAGCACCAATACCAATAAGGATTCTCCACATTTGGTCGATAGCCTTGATACAGTCGCCAGTGCACTCAGAAACATCGTTGGCCTTGATGAGAGTGTCCTTCCAGGCAACAACGCAGATCACAGAAACGATACCGCCGAGGAGCTGTCCCCAACCTTGGTTGGCAAACACGGCACCCATAATGGCACCTCTCCACTTGGTAGTCGCGAATTCAGAAGTAATGATGGAAGAAAGAGGGTAGTCACCACCGATACCAATACCCATGATAATACGCCAGAAAACGAGAGTTCCAACAAATGTGATGGCAGGAGACTCACCAATGATGGTCTGACCGATAGTGGCAGCAATAATGATCATAAGTTCAGTACCATAGATCTTCTTACGTCCAACGGCATCAGCCAACCATCCAAAAAAGAGCTGACCGATCACAGTACCCACCGAAGTGGAGACCTTGATGATTGTGGAAGTAGAAGAAGGAATAACGGCGTTGCTGCCGATAGATGAGCCCCAGAAAACGTAGGCAAACATTGAGGTTGCAATATTGATGGCAAAGATATCAAAGGAGTCGGTCATGAAACCTATACCGGCAACGAGGATTGCCTTGACGTGAGTCCAACCGAAGGACTCGTTATCAATTTGCTCCAAAGCCAATCTCCGCCTCTCATAGGGATCAGCGATGTGAGCGAAGTCATTATTGTGATTTTTGAATGCAGCGTTTCCGCCAGATGTTTTTCCTGACATTTGAGTATGAGGGGATGCTGTATAGATTGTGAGATGGTGATAATGAGGAGAGGAAGTAAAATTAAACAATTGCAAGAGGATACAGTCTCTTATTTATACAGCACGTATATGGACAAGAGGCAACTGGCATGAATTGATGGTTTTTTTAATTGTCAAGGCGAAAAGAAAATTGTTTGATTTTTTAGAGTTTTTTTATTTTTTCCTTTTTTTATATTTTTATATTTTTTTTTTTTCTGGAGAACAAAAGAGAGAGACATTAAATTCTGCATTTGGGTCGTGTGCAGCGTTGCCCATTCGGGAACTTTGGGAGTTTAGCTGCACGCGGCGGTTAAGGCCATTGGAAGACGTTAAAGAGGGTCAGAGGGGTCTACTTAGTAGAAGCCAAGCCCCAAGAGCCTATAAGAAGAACTACGGCAGTCTCACAAGCATACAAGCATACAAGCATACAAGCATACAAGCACACAAACACACAGTCACACGAGCACAGAGGCTCTCAACCATCACTCTAACAGCCTCTGAAGCCTCGGAAGCTCCTGATTTCTAGTGACGCTAAAGACAAGTCCCAGCGATGACGCCCACCAGACAACCCTTGCCCTTGTGCATATGAAAAATAAAGGCAAATTTAAACTGCAGCAGCCATAACTCGCTTCTATTAGAGATGAGACCTAGCACGGACCAATCAGATTTAGAGAATGGACCATGCTTTTTGTTCTCGGCGACTGACTGGCTGAAAAAAAAACCTTTTTTTTTTTTCGTTTTTTTTTTTTTGGCTTTGAAAACTTTTCAGGCAGAACTAGAGCCAGAACCGGAAGCAGCGCACGCGAGTGCAGGCGATGGCGAACCATTGGTTACTCAAGACATACTCGGAACCCGGGCTGGCCTGACTGGCAGAGCGCTACAAAGTTAACTAGGTAACACATCGCGTGCGCAGGCTACGGCCTCTGATTGGATGTTCACAGGCGGCCATGGCTCGTACAGTATCAGATTTCTCGGTACGTACCGCTCACATCAAGATGCTCTACTACCGAACTAGAAGTGAGATACCCAGCAGCCACTGCTTTCCTGGAAAAGCGGCACCATCAGTGGTAGGCTAGACTACAGGAGCACGTGGAGTCTACTACCGTTCTGCTGGTAGTCTGTCCCATGAGCACGGACATGCCCTAACAGTGGACAGTGAACACAGACGACAGCAAGAGCTGCCCCTACAGCCCAGTGTGCCTTTCCCCTACTGACCCTTCTCACTTTCAGCAGCAGCCTAAAAAGTGAAGATCCCAAGCTTTGAAAAAATTACTCTTCTCGAATAGGCGTGTGCTGCTGCCTTACCAAAGCTCAAGCCGGCCAAGTATTGCTATGCCGACGGAAGTTGCCGATAGTAATACAGGGCAGCCGCCAGCACAGCAAAACAGCGTCTACCAGACTTTACGGTACTGAATACCATACTAGAGACCTACCTGCCACACACCATATTTTTACAGGTGCTTGTCCATATACGTACGGCTTGAATTCAAGTCACGTAAGGGACTGTTCATGCACACGCATACGGGTCCGAGCAAAATATCTGTACCGTGCGATTCGGTAGTAGTAGATATGGGCATGAGGACCATGACCAAGTTTACACAACTAAGGTACTGCTGCTCTGGCCGCTCAGGCAAAAACCAGTAGACGACTTTGAAAGATGCTGTATTGCCCGTAATTGATGTCGGAATCAGAAAAAATAATAACAACTAAATAAAAGAACAATGTCCAATCAATGTTCATGAAATTGTCCCTACTGGATAATGCCTAAATCATAAGAGAGAGAGAGAGATCGTACACATCCTGCTTTTAGGGAAAAACTAACCTGCATTATCAACCACAACTCCACAGTATGCAGTACCACAAAGGCCAGACATAGTAGAGGCTATATGTTGTGAAGACCTTGGGAGCAAAGCGGAAAGAGAGCTCTTTCAGTGAGGTGACCGAAGGCCTAGCCAGACGTCGTTATCATGTAGTTAAAGAGCTATCGATTTGAAACTCCGAACCACTGATAAGCAGCACTAGGGCTCTCCCAAAAATTGAGGGTCCAAATACCACCGTCAAAGAAAAATCGCAAATGAACACAGCAAGAGCTTTTTCTATTAGGCAGCAAGACAACGAAGCGATTTCCAAGAAGAGAAAAAGGTACAATAGCGGCCATAAACACGGTGTACAGTACATTTATCTTTTGGTATGCCGGTAGTAGACGCCAATAAGGGGCTTCTATGAATTGCCCACTATACTTTACCAGCAACAAACAGCACCACTTACCTTTGTGAATACAGCACAGTACCCTCAAGCGACAATTGGAAGGCAACATGGTCTAGATGGTGATGTAATGCTCAAGTTGCGAATGGCGCTCAGCATGTTTTTTGGATCTTCATCATGGATATGCGGAATACTACTGGCACGTTTCCAGAGACGTAACACCAGTCCTCCGCTCGTATAGTACTTGCTGATGGCATGCACAACGTTGTTGGCTCGCTTCAATGTGCACTCTTGCTATAAGAAAACCAACACCTTTCTGTCACATGAATTTCTAGATCCTCTTGCCGGTCCCTTAACAAACATGCCCATAGTTGGCTGGGCGCTCTCTTCCAGAAGCCAGCCCAGTATGCACATCACATATCGTCTGCCGGCACGTACGTACTGCGGATGTATAGACAGAATCAAGACAACGGGAGCCACCAAACATCTCTGAACTCGCTCGCTTGTCGAAAACGTGGGCAGGGCAATGATTTTGACCAACTTTACATTTACAGTATGGCTATAGTACTATTGACGCAATAGTGTCCAGTATACTGCGCCAGAGTACGGCATACGTAGTTTATACAATGCCTACAGTAAGGTACGGTACAAAACACGAGCATACCAAATCCACGTGCGGTTTTGCCAGGATGACTCTTGTTCATAGTCTACTTCCAGTACCTGAATGCTGTTTTTAGCATTTTCAACTCATCTGGTCCTAGACAATCCTCCCAAGTTTTTACTAGACAAGCCTAGCTCATCTAGTTTGGTTTTTGACTGGGTTTGTGCCTCATCCAGGTCAGTTTGATTCATGGCCCGTTTGGTGCGTTTTGGTGCAATTGAAAAAACTTACATTGGTTTAGAATGTTGGTGCGTAAGAGATACAGCCTGGAGATGTATCAATTGGCGGATGGTATCTGTTTCTAATACTCTGTGTATTCTCCGGCATAGACATGTCAATGCTAGCAAAGTAGGCTTTTACGTGCATACGTACCGGACATGATAATTCCATTATGAAAGCACAGCTCAGTTGTTCTGGTTATGGAATTTCACTCGACTGTGAGCTTTAAAACTTGTAAACCACTCCAGCTTAGGTCAGCTTGTTTTCCAGAATGCATTACCAGCTTATACAGTATTTTAACACGAAATACTGGATTCGCGTCCTCGCTTGATTAAAACCCGTGCGTTCTTAAATCAAGAGATCAAGGTGGCGTTTTGTAACTACACCAGACCAATTGGTCGCACTACAGCTATAGCCAGAAACACAGGTTTGCACGTCCAAATGGAGTTTCCCAGCCAAGCTTGTAGTCTATGCAAGTACTCAAAGTACAACTAGAGTAGAATAGACTATGCGTATACCTGTGGAGCCAACTGGTTTACGCACACACACGTTGTTGATGAAGCGCTCTTTCTCATATTTTTACAGCCTTCAAAGCACATCAAAAGTCCCAGGCTTTAGGTCTCAAATCAAAAGCCTGAAGCCTCAAGTCTCAAGTTTGGAGATTTGTAATGAAACCAACTATACATAAATTAGTTATGAAGGCAGTGTGTAGTCAAATCAGGACATTCCAAAAGCTAAACGAAAAACATACGCTAAGCCACTTAGCTAGCGCTTCTTAGTACACTCGGGGTTTTCAAAAGTCTCTCTTTCTGATGATACTGCTCTACGCCAAATTTTAAGACCGCACTGAAAAAGCTTCAGTTCGTATAACAAAATGAAATCGCTACAGGGTTTGTTCACATTCTAGAATTACTCCTTGGCTTCGCCTTAATGTACGGTCCTGGAAAAAAATTCTACAGCCTGTCTAAAGGTTATGCAAGGGTCATAAAGTAAACAAATGGGGGCTTTTGGTCGTGTTTTTCTTGTGTAGGGTGGAGTTTTTTTTAGACAAGTCATGCCTGGAAGGCTTAAAGTGGTCAACGAATCTAGCGGAAAAAGGAGTTCATGTTCCAAATGTTAGATTTCACTAGCATGCAGGCATATGAGACAACTTGAATTCTGCTCTATGGATTCTAAAAGCCTCGACTGTCTTTTCTCGTATCCCTTCAGCACACGACATTGCATATGCAGGCGTTACTAAAATGCTTGATAAGCTCGTAAAAGAATCATAGAATGATCAGCATTTCAATTTCATACATGGTTTAATCGTAAATACAGGAGCTACTCTCCTTCACAGTCGATCTTGACTGGAAGCTATCTAGTAGTTGTTGTTGTAGTTGTTGTTGTTGTTGTAGTTTTGGTATTCCTGGGGAGGGTTCTGGTTGGGGCTCCACTGGTCATTTCCACCGTAGTGGTTGTCGTAGGCGTTCTGGACTCTGTCCTGAGCCTGGCGCTTGGCCTTTTCACGGTCAAGGTAGTCGAGTCCCTTGGTCTCAAAGAGCTTGTCAACCTCACCGCCAGCGATTCCGGCAAGCATCTCCTTGGCAAATCCGTGGGAAACTTCCTGGCCCTCACTGCGCTGTCTATCCTCAAAGAGCTTCATCTGTAGGAAGCGTGTTAGCAGATGAGCAACAATACCTAGGTGAAATCATCCTAGCTCAATATAACTTACAGCCTCGAAAGAAGCGGCACCAGCAATGAGTTCGTGCGAGAACTTGCCCTCATGGTCGTCGCCGTTGTTCTGGTAAACTTCTTGGTGCTCGTTGAATCCAAACATTTTGAGTAGTAGTGGTAGTAGTAGTGGTAGAAGAAAGAAGAAAACAGAGAAAGATGCAAGAGCTAATTGATGATGAGAAGAAGAACAACAAGTTGAAGGAAACAACAGCGCTTTATATAGTTTTTCTCTTGTATTGACTTTTAGCCTAGTCGGTATTTGAGATATTTGGGTTATACACGATTGCAGTTGCAAGGAGCGTATGCATGTTACACTTTTCACGTGGCCATAATTTCAGCTGTAAACCGATGGAAGCGAAAAGAATTGAATTATCACCCGCAGCACTAAGCCCTTCTACTGCCGCCTTGGAAAAAAAACTAGCGTTAGATGACTGCGTGGCCTAAACTGAATGCACCCGTCGTCTAGCCTGCCCTCAAGAGCTGCATCGATACAAAAACGTTGATTGTTTGGAGGTTAGAGAAGGACTGTTGAGTGTTTTGTCGTTGAAAGCGATACATTTGTACTAGACTCTACAGAATGCCAAGCCAAATTTACAAGAGCCAAGATTTACAAGCTTTTCGGTGTGCAGAACACATGGGCGTAGAACCGCCGTAGACCCTAGTCCAGTCTACTGTAGTGCCGTGGACAGCTTCCACAGCTAAAGCCACACTAAAACAGCCGCAGTGCTGACTGCGCCAAGAGAAATGGAACGTTTTTCAAGCTTCTTCATGGAACGTTTGAACTCAAAGCCATCAGGCCCCGCGACATAGCGCCCGTAATAAGCATTTGATTTCACAATCTAAAGCTGCCACACAGCCCGTGCTGTCTAAGCTCCTGTATTTCTTTCAGTGACTTTCACCATGTCTCCGCTATTCTCCGCTGTTCTTGTTGGGGAAAAACTCCTCAACTTAGTCTAAGCCCGTTCGGCTGTTTACTCCTGCGGCGCGCATAAACAGCGCGCGCCTCCAAACGCACAAAGTCCATCAAGCCTCTGAAATCTCTTTATGCCGACATATTGGAAAAATACAAAAACTCTACAATTCTTTTTAAAAATAGACCAAATTGTCATTTACCCTGATGAAAATATGAAAAATTGCAATCCATCTAGAGCAGGATGTAATCATGTCACTCTAGTATTTACCGCGTACTGTAGAAGTTCAATTACAGAATTTAAAGGACGCACGGCTGCTGAGTAATAGATCATGCCTATATACTCTCTACAGCGTCAAGTTTAGGCACAAACTGGAGCATTTCGGAGAAGTGCAGAGCAACGGAGGGCTCGTAAAGCAACTGATTGCGTTACAGGCCTAGTAACGGCATAGACTAGACTATCAAAGACGTACATTTCTCTAGACCAATCTATTAGCAACAACAGGTCGTATTTTAGAGCTGTCAAGTCTGTCTGACTCCGCACAGGCAGTTGTTGGAATTACGGGCGAATAAGCATGCACTAAAGTATAGCACTCGAGTTTCACTCAAGCCTTAATGCTGTAGACCCGAGATAAAACAGGACTGTATACCCAAGTAGGCTGGACCAAATAACACCGCATTGTTAGATCGCCTTGAATGCGTTAGATCTCGAGCTCCGTCAACCCAGTTATTTTCAGCAGAGACAGACTGGCTTACGTACTTCGAAGTGAAACAAGTCAGCAGGAGGCATCAATGAAGAAAGGGAATCCGGGGTTTCTGGTCGATTTCTACCCTTACAAAATCAATTTTGGCCTTTGATGGCACCGCTCACAGAATACTTAGGCTGTTTAGTGCCTCAACTAACACTTTATAGACTTCTCTAATCAGCGAAAACCGCAAATTTGTGCTGAAGAAAAATCCTGAATTTGCAACCTTTTGTGAGACATTTGAGTTCACCAATTTGGTGGTTTTCTGCATTTGTAGTGTATGGGATGCAGTGTACCAGCAGAGCACGAATATGATTTGACGACTAGAGTAGATAGGACAAACAAAATTGAAAACCAATTCTGTACTTGAAAACTGATGAAGCTATCAAAGTCACACCATGTGGCTACGGATTTGAAACGCTTTGGGTTGTTTTTTTCAAATCAAGAAAAAGTCAACGTCTTATGGTACTTGAGCAAAGTTAGTAGATACTAGATCTCATCAGTGACTGAAAAGTATAGTTTACAATTGTGATGGAAACAGATGTAGAAAGAATCTAGATCTAGCGGGTAGAACCAACGTCAATGTTAGCATTGCAGAAACTAACCAATGCCAATATCAATTACCTCGACAAACAAACACTTCATATGGTAGCCTAAATAGGCTAATAAAGAGTAGAAGGCTTGAGCTTTGTTGACGCAGGACTTTTTAAAGAATAGATGTGAGTTCAATTGTAAAAAGCTAGAGGTCTGCGTGAATCAGTGCTACAGGTTGGCCTTCAGGGCGCTCACGATTTAGCCCAAAGAAAGGAATTTGATCTTGACTAGCCAAGCCCAAAAAAATCATTCAGGATTTTAGTACTGAGTTTGAAACAAAAAGAGAAGTCCAAACACAATATTGGCGTTTAGCGAAAGAACAGAAAACATTCACAAAGCTTTACAATTGCAAGTAGTTCTAGGGATTTCTAGAGCCCCTTCTAAAAATTGAAGGCCAATGCAATTGTTCGTTTGCTTCTAGCTTAAACTTCATAATTCTATATATAGCATTGATTATGTACCGTTTAAATCAGCCCGCCCTAATACAACACAATCATTCATAGCGTATTATCGGCCATGGGGTCCGTTAGCATGCACGCTCCCTTGACGGTTGAGATTTTAATTTGGCTAAAGGGTTTTGTTCCCAGCTTGAAATTTAATTACTTTGTGTGAATGGGGTGCTAGGTTGCAGTGCTTGATGGTTTGCTCCTATCACAGTTTGTAATACGCTTCTATGTATGATTAGTGCTACGCATCAGCTACTGGTCCGTCAACATGAAATTTCAGATGAAGAATATCTACATGGTAGGCTCGAGATTTGTCTATCGTGAGGTCAGACTGACTTATGCTAATGTCGCAAAGCACTAATTCACTATCTCAAAAAAAGAGAATCCAGCTGAATAACCCGTAAAGCAAGACGAATAATTTATCAAAGACGCAGTTCGTAACCCTCAAAGTCTTGAACAATCAAATGCTCACTAAACTACATGGAAATGCAAGAGCTCAATTCACGGCTTACGTGAGCGCGTATGGTTTTGTATGCCAGCCTATGCCGGTGAACTTTGACATACCCAAAGAATTTCAAGCCCTAGGCTGACCCCTTCAACAATTTTCGACAAGAGACATACTCTGAAATTAGCTCGCCTGCTACTTTTCTGATTTTATTACTGGCTTGGCCATGCCCGCTAAATACACCTATCTCGATCTGGTCAATGCTACCGACATTGTACCATACCCAGACCAGCAGTCTTACAAGGCCAGCGTTCTTGCTGGCACATATGAATTCCTTTCCCATGACGGAGTTCCTTTGGGCCGCATAGTTCACTCCGTAGCGCAAGCATGTCTTGAAGAGTCTGGCACCTTTGAGCTTGTAGCCAACACTGCCAACACTGCCAGCAACGACAAAGACAGCGAGAGCAGTCAAGCACAGGGCTCGATTCAACTCAGTAAATCACTTGCCTCCTTTGAAGCCCGCAACTCAGCAATCGCATCTGTTGTGGCAAAATGGAGCGAATCAAAAAGGTTCAATATTCTTGAGGGATGGCGGAATGAGCTCTACACTATTTACAACCCATCCAAGGTTCCATACATGCTGATAGAGCGGGCTGCTGCGGCATTGTTTGGGGTCATCACTTACGGGGTCCATATCGTTGGTTACGTTCCCCCACAGGTTGGCCAAACAGAAGGAATACGTTTTTGGGTTCCCAAGCGATCTTTCTCTAAAGCAACGTTTCCAGGTATGCTCGATAACACTGTCGCAGGCGGTCTGGGCTACCCTTACGGTATATGGGAGACTGCCATCAAAGAGTGTGAGGAAGAGGCTGGGTTTAGTGAATCATATGTGAGAGGGCGGTTGAGACCTGCAGGAGTTATTTCATATACCTACCGACATACTTATACGTCATCGTCGTCGGGGTCGGGGGTGGTAAAAGAAGAAACCGGTGGCTTATTCCAGCCAGAGGTAGAATACCTTTACGATTTAGAAATGGACGAGTCTACCGTTCCACATCCTAACGACGGAGAGGTTGAGTCATTCAAATTAATGACGGTTGAAGAGGTCAAATCAGAATTGTTTGCAGGAAATTTCAAACCAAACACAGCATTGGTGCAGATTGATTTTTTCATTCGCCATGGAATCATTACTCCTGAAAGCGAGCCAGACTACATGGAATTGGTTGCGAGAACTCATCGTCGCATGGAATATCCTGTCCGTTAGATGTACGTATGTCCATGGCTATCCGGTATGTCTTTATCAAGAAATCTGGGAAGGGTCCGAAAACCCAAGTAGTGTGGGAGCTCAATGACTATGTACTGTATAGCAGTATAAATTTCAAGGGGATTACTGTTTACTTCAATTGTTACCAAGAAGCATGAGCCTGAAGAAATAGCATGAAGGGGGCAGAAACAACCAAGTCTCACAAAATCAAGCATTACTCTGTAGTTGCTAATTGAATTGATATCTCAATATTTACAGAAAACATTTGCATGTTTTTGAGGAGACACATAATTCAAGGTTGAGATAGTGGTTAACTTTGAATACCTGCAACTACATTACGGTTGTGTAGATGAATGATAGGATCAAGAACTCAAATATATATATATATACATATATATATATCCATTACTATAACCAGGAACCTTATCGACTTATAGACCACTAATAGATTTATCAAGTCTAAGTTCCATAATGTTGGTCGTGATCAACTTAAAGGGTTAGACTTGTATTCGCAAACTTATAGGAAAGAATAAACGAATCTACGACCTTTGAGATTAAGAGATGCAATGAGCCCCCAATCGAAAACGAAAACAAAAGCACTAGCTAGAGTCTGTCTATACTAGTAGATCTGCTTCTCCCTCAATTTACACATAGGCTACTTTGCTGTAAAAGCTTTGGTACTGTTGGCCAGCAAAATTCGTACGTTATAGAGCAAACTCTCTTTGTGTCAATTCTCGGCCGACATCTCTATCTAACCTCTGAGCGTTTGCTACTTGGACTAGAGTTCACTACACGATCGAGGTAAATTTGCAGCGTAGAAACTCCACGGCCTCGTGGCTGCGTGAGTCAATAACATCTCTGACATTGACGTCAAAGGGAGACTCCCGCAGTAGCCCTCATACCAGACGAGCACGTTTGATACTAGTTTCCTGCTAGACTCAATCAAACTAGATTGCCTTACAGTCGTCGTCCAGTCTATGCTAGTAGATACAACTCACAAGGTACCTCAGACAAGCGTCACTTATTGCCTGTCGCGGACTCACGGTGACGCCGGATGATGGGTTTCACGTGATTGACACACCTGAGTGCAGGACTCCAGCTTGCAAGAGAGTTCCATGTTGACAAGATTGAGCGATGAACGTTGTCACGATTGAGGCAAAGGCACGTACAGGCCAGCTTCCCTTAATGACTCATGGAGAATATATTTAAATACTGATGAATCTTCTTTTTTCGTTTCTTCCTGACGGCATCAAATCACAATCTGAACATCGTCGGAACCTCTTGGAGCCTCACTATTGAACAGAACCTTGTTGAAGCCTCATTGGTCCTACCACAGTGCTTTATCTTTCGTTACCTATCACGCTCGATTCGAAAACAGCGCTATTATTCCGCAAACATCCATCTCCATCTGCTGTAAGACATTGGACAGCATTTACCTGGGCCCTTTTTGCCGACGTTAAACGAGCCACTCTTCATTTCAAACGCTTCCATCCTCCACTAAGTTGTTGCCTGATTTGCAATTGCAACAACTTCTTGTAGCTTTCAAGTACTTCTCTAGCCCCGTCTAAAGTTGTCTTCTCAGTTGTACTCTGTAAACACACCCAGTTTATTTCTATACAAACCCCCCGACAAGCTTCCAGCTCTCTTACCTAGTGGACCTTTGGATTTCTCGAAAGACCACTTCCCAATTACTTCCCATCCAAGATGCAATACCAACAAGAACAACGAATCATGCAAGAAATGCACAGTAGTGGGTATTTTACCAGTAGCTGCCGTTATACCGGCAAACTCTAGCGATTGCAATGTGTGTTCCGCCGGTGGTGCGGCTGACATGCCCTTTGAAGCCTTCAACAGTGAGACCTGTTACACCACTTCCCCTGAACTCCCGCTCAGCAGTGTCGCCGAGTCCATTGCCTCATCGTCACTACAGGTCTCTCCAAATCTGGAGCTGAACGAGATCCCGACCGTAGATGACCAGGACCTTGATTTGAACGCTCTACTTCGGCAGCCCATTTACGGCGACGCTGACGATCCATCTCACTGGAGCAATCTGTTTGAGCCTACATCCCCTATCCCTTCAAACTCTGAACAGCCTTCCCAGTCCCCTCCAATAAGCCTTGCGTATACCCACCCGCAGCCCAGCAACCCCAAGCGCCAAGGCGTCACCGAAGATCTAGAAGATCTAAAAGATCCCAAAGCTGCGCGGCGAAACCGCAACACACTAGCCGCGCGTAGGTCGCGCGAGAAAAAGCGCTGCCGTTTGAGTGAACTGGAGGCTCGTGTGGAGGAGCTTGAGGAACTGAACACGCGGTTGAACGTGGAAAACAGGATCCTACGACAGATGAGCATGCTCCCCCCGCGCGATGTAGGCAAGTGCAGTAAGCGCTAGTTAGCTGTAAACCAGCAGTAGTTGTATTGATTCTTATTCTAGATTTTATTTTAATTTTTATTCTAGTTGTTAATTTGGTTGCTATTCCAGCTCTTATTCCTGTCATCACCGACTCTTCTGCTCCAAACCAGAGAGAGCCCATAGTCTCTCGTTTCTCGCAGTCGTTGCCGGAGCGAGAAACAAACGCAAACTCTCTTTGTAATTTTCACGGTCATAAAAAGAACTGTTCTACGCTAAAAAGGCCAGCGCATTATCCAGCCAATCAGGAACAGCAGTTTTCCCGCCAAGACGCTGATTTGCCGGCGATAATAATTAATGCATGACCTAATCGGGCCTGTTGGCCAGAGCACTTTTATAGTAGCCATCGATAACAGAAAAATTGAAAACGGACAAAAACTATGTTGACGCACGCATGCTTTCAATACTTGTAATCGATACAGAAAAAAATTCAGATATAAAGGGAGCTGGATCCCTTGTTTTTGTGGTTTCTTCCTTTCCCTTTTTCTGTAAGCAAAGAAGCTTTGATTTCTAGTGCTCCATCGACAGTTCTACGACAGTTAAAGTAATAAATCATATATACAAAATGTCTGCTCAAACAACCGCGGGCTTGACCGGAGAAGGAACGGGAGGTGACTCCTTGACAGTCGACTTCAACTCTCAATTCGAGCTCGCTAACGTGGTATGGATCATGATTTCATCTGCCCTTGTTTGGATCATGATTCCAGGCGTGGGTCTGCTGTACTCGGGTCTCTCCCGTAAGAAGCATTCAGTCTCGCTACTCTGGTCGTCCATCATGTGTGCGTCTCTCGTGGCGTTCCAGTGGTTTTTTTGGGGATATTCGCTTTCATTTTCTCATACCGCAAGCAAGTTCATTGGCAACCTCAACAACTTTGCTCTCAAGGACACTTTGGGTGCCCCCTCTGTCGTCGCTTCCATGCCTGATATTCTGTTCATGCTCTACCAAGGCATGTTTGCTGCCGTCACCGGTATGATTATGGTTGGAGGTGCCCACGAGCGTGCTAGACTGGGTCCCATGATGCTTTACCTTTTTATCTGGTTGACTATCGTCTACGCACCAATTGCTTGCTGGACCTGGAACCCTAATGGATGGCTTGCTCATCTGGGTGATCTTGACTACGCTGGTGGTGGCCCTGTCCACATGGCTTCTGGTGCTGGCGCTTTGGCCTACGCCCTCATGTGTGGCAAGCGTCAGGACCCTGATGCTGATGACAAGGGCCTGCCCATGTTCAAGCCCCATTCCGTCACCTCTGTGGTATTTGGCACTATTTTCCTTTGGTTTGGTTGGTTTGGATTCAACGGTGGATCCACTGGAAACGGTACCATCCGCGCTGCCTATGCTTTTGCCAACACTAACCTTGCTGCCGGTTGTGGTGCCATGACTTGGTTGTTTGTAGACTACTTTAGATACGAACAACGCTGGACCACTATCGGTATGTGTTCTGGTGCAATTGCAGGACTTGTCGGAATTACTCCGGCTGCCGGCTTTGTTCCTATTTACTTTGCTGTGCCCATTGGTGCCATCACCGCTATCGTATGCAACTATGCAACTTCCCTCAAGCACCTTATCAGAATCGATGATGGTCTTGATGTCTTTGCTCTGCATGGTGTTGGTGGATACGTCGGCTCCATCCTTACAGGACTTTTTGCCGCCGATTACATTGCCGCCTTGGACGGTACTGTGATTGCTGGTGGATGGCTCAACCATCACTACATTCAGCTCGGTTACCAGCTTGCTGCTGGAACAACTACCATTGCTTACTCTTTCGTAGTTTCCTGCATCATTTTGTTCGTCATGAACAGGATTCCCTTTATTGCCCTGCGTTTGGACGCTGAAAAGGAGCAGCTGGGAACTGATCACACCGAGATTGGTGAGGTCGATGATGCCTACGACTGGGCTCAGGGTGCCATTGCTGGTACTTTAAGCGATACCGCTGGATCTCCTTTGGACGTCACCACAGACAGCCCTGCTGAGAAGGAGGGACCTACAGTCTAAGCGAACTAGAATGCAATTGCAATCTAGTTAGTATTGATGTTTTGTTTGAGTAGTACTTGTTTTTTAATAGTCGAAACCGCCTCTTTAGTAATAATAATAATTTCACTTTCTTCAAGTTCTCCAGGTTGCCATGTGGTATAATCTACACTTGTGGTAGAGTTTGATACGTAACTTCCTGGACTTTTCTCGAGCCTCTAGGCATTCCAATGTTCACGAGATGAGTTGAGCAACATGGCGCCAAGCAGAGTCATTGAAAGCGATTGAATTTAAACACGAGGAGACAAGCATCTGAACTGGAGAGCCAGCCGACACAGGGACATCACTTTGAATCTCTTAATCGATATAGAGGATAAAGATTTGCATACTTTAAAGTCTAGTTTATTGCGGAGTCAAAATACGTAGTCAAAAAGAAGTTATCGTTACATGAATTCACCAGTGATTTATGATGTCGATAGTATTGGAGACATCATCGTTAGTCTACTTTGTCCAGTTAATCTGCGGTATTCCATACATCATGGGGGAGAGGGAGGGAATAAAACGTTAGGGCGCAGATATTGAACGGGTTATGTTGTTACCGCTTTACGTCAAGATAAGGAAAAAAACAAAAAAAAAGAAGGGTCACAAGGAACAAAAAACAAGCAATTATTGGAAAGTAAGAAGTTACAAAATAAAGGGTCAAGGGCTCATAATGTTTTTTCATTGGATGAGACCGTTGCTTATCGACAATATCAACACCATATGAAATTAAGATAAAAAATTAAAAGAAAAAAAAAATTTGTTAAAAATGTGGGTAAGCTTTTTAGCCTACATCCGACGGTAAAGATGGAATTTTGAAGTTCAAGAGCATGCCACGAGGAGGGGGTGGATCAATGTTCGCTGTAAAGAGATAACTTGGCATAGGTCTATGGTCTATAGCACTCAAGCTTTACAGTATATCGATATCGATATCGATATCGATTGCAACGACACCTAGAGAAAATAATCAGCACTTATCTACAAAGAAATACAATACAAAACAAAAAAAACATACACTTCAAGCTCGCTTAATTTAGCTTGTTTTAAAATAGAGGTCTTCTGAAACCTTGAAGAAAGGAAAAAAAATAAGGCCCCAAGTAAAGGCTACGTTAGGGAGAGTGAAAAAATGTGCATAGCAATGCTGTGTTGAACGTGGCCACATGTACGCGATCTACTGGTAGCTACCGCGTATGCCGTTGTCATCAGGCTCAAAGTGTTTATCAGCTACAATCAGTTGCAATCTATGAGATCGCTTTTTCATGGGCTACTCATACAAGACCGATACACCAATAGAAGTGTTTCTATGAATGTTTATGTATATTTACAAACGTTTACAGAAGTTTTACATACGCCTACAGACGGTTACAGACATTTACGAATTTACAGCTGCAGTAGATATCGTCTTTGCTTGGTGGTTAGGATTTTGTAGAAGCATTTGCAAATATTGCCTGGCCCGACTAGATAAACTATCAACGTTTACCTCCAAGCCTTAAAGTAACGCAATATTGTCTCGTATATAGCAGACTATACTAGGCGTACTCCTGGACGGACAGTTCTCTTGATGCACAACGTTCCTAAGCCCACACTCCCAAGACCACACTTTTATTAGGATCACACCAACGATTCAAAGGGCCCCAGATCGATCAAGCCCTTCCAAACGACACTTTATTTTCCACCACGTCTAAAAGTAAATTTTTTTTGGGTTAACTCAGAAGCCCTGAAGATTTGAAAAACTAAACAACCTCTCACTCATTTGCATATGCACATGGACTGAAATCATTGGCCACTGGCCCCACCCACTGATATGCAATCGCGCATACCGATATCGAACGTTAAAGCTAACGCTAAAGTTGACGTTACATGCATGACGTCATGCCACTTTTAGAGAGAATCTCAAAACGCTGTAGGTCGTCTAATCGATTAGACATGACGATGACCTCGCAAAAGCTTCCCACACGGAAATCTGTAAAGGGCCATGTAGACCTAGCTTCTCCACGATATTCGGTGCAGTGTGCTGAATCGTGACGGCTGAACATGCCCTTATCTACTTAAGTAGACAGAACTAATCCCTGGACAGTTATCTTTCGGCGCAATATTTATGGCATTTTTGAATGGTTTCTTTATACGGCTTTCTTTTTTTATTTTAGATGGCTATGGGCTAATTTAAATAGCTAAGGGAGTCTACCCGGTAAAAGATTCAGCGTTGAACCGGTCAAACTCTGACATCCAGGCTCACGAAATCACTACAAGCATCTTCAAAAGAACAGCATGTTGCCTTAAATTGTATAACTTCAATGATATACACATTTAGATTAATTGCTCGAATGTTGCACTAGCTTTATAGCAGTATTACTAAGTACTATAGACTGAATCAAATTGCATGCTATTACACCGTTTGGCACACTTCTTGGCTACTGCATGGAATACAGTTCATGTCAAAAAATATATGGTTGTAGTTGGAATTTCGATTTGTCGCAAACTGAAGAATATTATTCCATCATCAATCCAGACTATGGCTAACACGAAAAGCTTGGCCGAACAGAATTCGTCTGATCAACTCACTACTTATTGATGTCTACCGGTACATGTGTAGGCTTTTTGATTCGTATACAGTAGTATGATACAACTCTTTATAGGATATCGATCTAAGAGCTTTGACTAGAACTATGCAGAATCTGCAGAAGAGTTTTACGACATAACATTCTATACAAGACATTCTACTGCTACAGGATAGTCATCTATTTAAGGATGAGAAGCAAAAAAGATGGGGAAAATTATGCCAGCTGCTTGATGCACACACAATTTTCACGTTATGCCCTTCTAGTACAGTCGGATACTGAGCTTGTGCAAATATCCAATACTGCCACATAGGCTGAGTCTACCTGACGGAATGAATAAGAATCAAACTTGTTTTGTATTGAGAAAATATCTCAATGCCTTCAGCTTATTTGACGTGAAAATGCTAGTCTCAATTCAAAAAACTGGAGTGAGCCCAGCCCCTAAGAATTCATACACAACAGTAGCTGAACTTCATTAGGGGGCAATGATGCTAATCATACGATATGAAACCATGTGTTTAGACTAGGACGAGTACATTTTGAGTAACAATCAGCCAACTAATTGCTCATGTTGTTCTCAACTCAGAATTCTGATGTAAACATGGCTCGCAAGGTGAACACACGTTGTCAAAACCAGATAGCTATTGAAGTACGTAATAATCTGAAGAATGTTAATGTTAAACAGAGTACAAACACCATGAAGCCTTCAAGTATTAAAATACTATACACAAACAATGTACCAGCGCAGTTCGAAACATACCTTGAACACACCTAAGCTAAGCAATGATCCTCAAGGCACTCTGCTATGGCGTCAGAAAGAATGTTCCTCAGATTTATGAAAGAATTGCCTTGTTGTCGACCTCGATATGAAGACGAACTTCTCCCAAACTACGCTCAAAGCTTCATCTGCTGCTAATGATCCAAATTTTTTGCTGACTAACCCACTAGCTTTTCAACATTTCAACCACCATCTCTAGTGAAGTTCTGATATAGTACAGTCCATCCTGAAAATGATCGAGGTTACTGTCAATGATAGGTCAGTACTTGGCGAGTAGTATATGACTAAATACTAACAGCAGTATAGGATAGGAAAGAAGGTCCGCGTTAAAGTAAGTTACCGAACAACCCAGACCTCTTTGAGCTTTATAGAAAATCTACGTCGCGACTAACATAAAGATAGTGCGACCCAGATGATACTGTTGGCGATTTCAAAAAGTTCCTAGCTGCTCAGATTGGTACATCTGCAGAAAAGATTGGTGAGTTTACTCTGTCGCTTTCGAGAACTACTATACTAACCCTTTGACTCAGTTCTCAAGAAAGGGTACACCACCTTCAAAGACCATATCACACTTGCCGACTACGAGATTCACAACGGTTCAAACCTTGAGCTTTACTACGCTTAGAAATTTTTAGATGAATTTCGTTTATTTTCATTATGTACAAAAAATCGGAGGATACTTTTTAACCACGCTCAGTGCTGTTTTCAGTGTCTCTCATGGCGTCTGGACTCTCGCTTTCACCATACTCAATGTACTCCTGGATCTTCTTGATGTAAAGGTTACCATCGACAGCAGCTCTCTTGTATCCCTTGAATGTATGCTTCACCAAAGGAGCTGTTTGACAGGCGTAAGGCGTAAACTGTAGTTGTTGTTAGCCATGATCTGCTGCTAGAGAGTGAAACAGAAAACTTACATCCGTATTTGAAAGCCCGGCGGGGACAACATATGTTCGTACTTTATCCCAGGTGATTGTGTATTTACCGTATGCTGTATGAGAACCGATACCAGAGGATCTTGTTCCTTTGTAGTAGTTCTTGTTACCTTGCTTGGTGGTGAGAGGGTGTCTCTTGGAACCGACCTTTGAGGTTCCGTAAAAGAGGGTACCATCTTTATAGGTCTTCCAAGGCCGCAGCAAAAAGTTTACTTGAGAAGGCTTCATTGTTTGGAAGGGTTGTGTGGAGCGTGATAGATGTGAGTGTGATGGTGGTGAAGATTTTCTGTCTCAGCCTCTCAGCTATTGGCTGCTAGTAGTGTGAGAAACAGTTGTTAGAAAATTATTACGTGAGAAATTCAAAAAAAAAAACGATTTATTTTTTCAAATTTCTGAGATGCCGTTTTTTATTTCATTACTCTTTCTCGAGAGACAGCTGTAATGACGAATACCCGGAGGATCCTCTTGATAGATTCGTACGATTCTTTCACTCTGAATCTGTCGACTCTCATCCAGGATGTTATTGGGGCCGAAGTGGTGACCATTCACAGCGACTCCGTTGCATTTGAGGTTCTCATCGACCGTTACTTACCATTATTTGATGCCGTAATAATTGGGCCTGGCCCAGGAGATCCTAATAACCCTGCCGATGTTGGCGTACTGCCTTATCTGTGGAACCTTCCCGAGGAAAAAGTATTGCCAATTTTCGGTGTTTGCTTGGGATTCCAAAGTTTGGTTTTGGCATTTGAAGGTGCTGTCACCCGGTTACCTGAGCCCAAACACGGACAAGTTGGGCTAATCTCCCACACGGGAAATGATATTTTTAAAAGCTTGACAGAACCCTTTGAAAGTGTAAGATATCATTCTCTTCACGCAACTGTCACTTCTTTACATACTGGTAAAGACAGCCCCATTGACGTGCTTGCGTGGTCAACTGATACTGATGTTGGAGGGCACTCGATTGACGTCGTGATGGCTGGAAAACACCGTAACCTTCCATACTGGGGTGTTCAGTACCATCCAGAATCAATTTGTTCTCAGAATGGTGATGCTGTTTTACAAAACTTCTGGGACCTGGCCTGCAAATGGCTTTGTGAGCACAACCGCGTTCAAAAATGTGATCCTGAAGCATATCAGGAACTGCTGCAGCTTTATAGTATAAAGCCTGACCCACTACCTCGCGAAAATATTCGTTCTATAGAGAGTGGCATTCTATCATTTGAACGTTTTGATTACAAAACCTCGACGCCAGTCCTTGCTGTGCAGATCTGTGATAAGTTGGAGAAGAACGGTCAGAAATTTACTTTGCTGAACTCAGCTGCTCATCCAGGCAGATGGTCAATCATTGGCTTAATAGACTCCGACACCACTTGCATTACATACTATACAGGGCACAAATCCGACCGCGTATTCGTCCACACACCCTCTTCCTCACAACCTATAAAAGGAACAGAGCTAGACGGTACAGGTATCTGGGGGTTCCTATCTCGATATATGGCTCCCAAAATAGCTGCATTCAAAAACGTAGAAAATACCATCGGTGCCAATTTTTGTGGTGGCCTCGTTGGCTACATCAGTTATGAAGTCACTCAACAGAAAAACCCGTCATCATTTCTGAAACCAATTGTCGCTGAAGGAAATACTCCGTATCCAGACGTCAATCTTGTTGACATTGAGCGCATGATCCTTCTTGACTCTCAAGACAACACTGGATACCTAGTGTCTTTGGCCGACAAAAAGGGGAGCAAATGGTTTTCGGACCTCACAAACGTTGTCAATTCGGCTATAACCTCAAAAGAGAAGCTTGAAATACCACTATCATGCAATCGCTATTTTTCCAAGGATCAGAAACCAAAAGTAGAATTACCAGACAAAGCCAGTTATATCGCACGAATTCTCGAGGCACAGAAAGAACTTCGCGCCGGAAACTCATATGAGCTTTGTCTCACCGCCCAGACCAAAATCACATTGCCTGAGCCAAGAAATCACATGTCGCCTTGGGATTTATACAAAGTTCTCTTTAAACGTAACCCTGCTCCTTACTCTTGTATGATGGATTTTCAGGGTGCTGCTTTAGTTGGTTCCTCGCCTGAGCGGTTCATGTCTTGGAATCGCAAAGGCGTGTGTGAATTCCGACCCATCAAAGGCACGGTACGCAAGGGGCCTAGCGTGACTAAGGAGTCGGCATCCACAATTCTCAATTCTCCAAAAGAGAGAGCCGAGAATCTCATGATTGTAGATTTGATTCGACATGACCTGAATGCTTTGCTCAAAAACGTTCGGCTAGATATGCTCATGGGCGTAGAGGAGTACGAAACCGTGTATCAGTTGGTGTCTGTCATACGCGGTGAGATCGAGAATAGTGAGGACATCAGTGCTCAGTACAGTGGCTTTGACGTACTGGTCCACTCGCTTCCTCCTGGATCCATGACTGGAGCACCAAAGATTAGATCTGTTGAGATTCTGCATGGACTAGAAGATAACGTCCCCCGTGGTATTTACTCAGGCGTGAGCGGCTACTGGAGCGTGTTCGACGAGGGCGATTGGAGTGTTGTTATTCGGTCTGCATTCAAGTATGAAGGGGAGCAAGGTTCATCTGAGGGCGACATCTGGCGCATCGGAGCTGGGGGTGCCATTACAATTCTTAGTGATCCTGAGGACGAATGGGATGAGATGAGCACAAAGCTCACTAGCGCTTTGCAAGCCTTCGTTTAGTACTAATTGAAGAGTACTCTGTAAATATTACTGTATAATCTAACTTTTTGAATTTAAGCCTAATAACTGCTTATATACTATTCACGACGTATCTGAATCTTTTAAAGCAATCTCGAGCCCGAGCTCATACTCTCGCTTAGGTAATATTTGACATTTGATTACCGCTCACCTTTCCTATTCCGTACCACGCTATAGGCCATATCTAAAGATACGCATAAAACATTGGGAGGAAGGAAAGATCTGCTGTAAAAAAAGGTACAACTTATGAGTGCCTACAAGGGTTGTGTGTGTAGTTTACAGCCATCGAATACCAACGTTGTTCTTCCACCTACCCTGCCTTTTGCGTTTTCATCATTACCAGTCCGTTCCCTGTTTGGCCTCCATCCCATAATCAAAAGACCTATTCTCTTTTCGACTGCATTTCAAAAGCTTTTACGACTCGCAGGATTTCCATTCCCGACAATTAATCTATTGCACCCACACATGATGAGCGGCGGTGGCTCCTCAAATAATGAAGATTTCAGTGAAAGTTCTACCACAAGCTTGGCCAGAGCTCTGGCCTCCCTAGAAAACAGCAAATTATCTAAAGAAGAAATTGACGAAATTCACCAGAGGCTGCCTGTAGGTTCGTCGCACAGTGCTGCTTCTACTTCTTCTTCGCAGCCAGGTACGTCCAAACGAGGGCTCCTACGAAAAACCAGCAAAAAACAATCAAGATCCTCATCTTTTAACAATGCAAACCAAGCTCCTCAAAGCTCTGGGCGTCCTGAGCGTCCTGAGCGACCTGAGCGACCAGTATTGGTATCGACTCATAGCTATGAATCGCCGCTGAAAAGCTCGCGGGGCGTCGAAACGTCTGGTTCAAACCCTCTCAAGCAAGGCACACCGTCTTCTCGACTCGCAAGCTCTCCGCGCCTGTTTCCTCAGCCGAATCCTTCTTCAGAAGCCAGCCCGGATAGTAACGTTGGCTCATCTTCATTCCGCCCAGCCTCGCCGGCTCGATCGCATTCTTCTGCCTCTACTCACTCTGCTCGTAATTTTTTATCCCGCGAACACTCAAAATCACAACTCAATCTCATGACAATGTCGTCTTCAACGTCTGCTGGCACTCCCCATTCATCAGCCAGCAAGCGTAGGGAAACTATCAGCCACAGCCCAAGAAATATATCATCTCCTTCTGGTAGTGCTAGCGGCCATGCAGCAAATACCTCCAAATCAACAACTCGAAGTAGTAATAGTTCTTCCAGCAATATAAGCACACAAAGCGGTCCCGGATATCGATACTATGCGCAAGAGAAGGCCTACTTGAAAAAGATCCAGCACGATACTCATGGAGTCAATTCTTCGAGAACACTGGGAAGTGCAATCGCACATTCAGATGTAGACACAGATTCAGATGAAGATTTGGAGATGCTCCCTAGAGAAGCTATGGGTTTGGGAGGCGTAGGAACCAGCTTTGACGATGAGTATACCGATAATGTTACCTCTTATCCTTTTCTAGAAGCGTCCTACAATCACGAGAAAATGGAGAACGACGAGAGCTTACCAGAGAGACTAGAATGGCAAGCGATGCTTGCTTCAGTGCTCACTGGTGAAGTGGTCCAATCAGAGAAACGAAGGCTGAAGACGACAACTGACGTGGCAATGAAAGAGGATGATTTATGGCTTGAGATCCGAGCCAGAATGTGCGGCCGCCCGTTTGAAGATCAAAAAAGAAGCATTGAAGATTCTCGGGCAAATGTTGAAGCATCTCTACAAGAAATAATGCAGTTCCGAGCGTCTGATCCATCTGATTTGAAAAGAACGCTTAGTGAGGTCAACGGTATTTTATTGAAGCTCGAGCGCTGCGAGAAATTATGGCAATGCACCAACAAAATCAGATCTGCGAGTGCTCTTTATCGAGACCCGTCATTTCAGCGTCATATAGAAGCACTCACGACATGGAGCACTATAACAGAGTGGATCATAAGAGAAATCAAACTCCTTCAGCAATGGACTGGCAACGAAGCAGCAGATCCAACCCTTCCACCGGATAGTGGAATGGGAAATACGATGACCGAAGCAACTTCACTAGTTGAACGAGTCTTGAAACAAGAGGACTTGATGAAAGTTCTTGACGAAAAAATCAAATTGAACATTGGTTCTATTATTCAGAAAGCACGAGAAGCTCACTTTGATTTTCGCGAGGAAGCTAAGCTCATTGGACTTCCAGTATACGTTGAGGGTCTTGAGAAGCTTATGAAATTTCCTATCAAATTGATTCAAGAAATTGTCAGTCTTCGTTTAATCTACGCGAAGAGAATGACAAATCCCACCACGATGCTTGTGGATCAAATGATTGAGGATCTCTCACTTTACATGAATACTGCGTTGGTTGTAAAGGAGCGTAATCTCGAATATACTCGCCCTGCTCCTGATATTGATTGGGTTACTTATACTCCTGATAACCTGTTTGACGAAACTCTTTTGGACTGCGTTGTTTTCTTTTTTGAACTGTCGTCAAGTAAGTTCTCTGACAATTCGTTTGCACAGGCCCATCGAGGCTTTAATGAAATCGATAATTTTTTGGACCAGTACCGATTTCTCGAACAAGTTGGGCGATTTGTTAAAGGCGGCGAAATAGTTGTCGCAATTCAATCTTGGTATGTTTGTTTTTGTTGATTTGGAGGAAACTTTTGCTAACATGTATAGTTCTCTTGTTATGAAAATGAACTCTCGCCTTCTCTCGTATTGGAAACATCAGACCCGGGGGCCAACGGTTTTTAGCAAAATAGAAATAGAGAGATGGTATATGCAGACAACCGAGAAAATCCGAAAAGCACAGCGCCAGCTGTTGAATTACTATAGGTATGTTCTGTATGCAGGTATGCAGGTTGTGTTATGGCTAACATTGATTTAGAGTTCTATCTACAACTTATGAAAATGCTATCGAGTTTTCGATTCAAAATTCGCGGCTCAAACACTTTATGAATTCGCTCAAACAATCTCAGCACTTTTTAGTATACACAGGAGTTCTTGAAAAAAATGGTATATACACTGTGGCAGACCCTTCTTTAATTGACAATCCCAACAAAATATTGGAACTAATGAAGGGCTATTCTTGCAGGCCTCCTGGAATTCTCAAAAACGATGTGCCCTATCTCCTCGTGTTTTGTATTCAAGAACCACTGGTTTGGGAAGGCGCTATCGTTGACCTGGACGTTGATTGCCGAGATATGGATGTTAAGCCTGGCCGGATGCGTCTCATTTGCGAAGGCGGAACAGAAGATCTAAAAACAGCTCGCGAAAGACTAGCTTCATACAGTGGTAGTATGGATTTTTTTGAAGTTGCAGTCAAGTCAATCTCACAACTACCGAGGGTAAACCACGAACTTGCAAGAATGAGGAAGCTGCTTTACAAAATCTCCATGTCTGTTATTGAAGACATTTGCAAATTTCGCAAGACGTTCAAAGGCCACCAAGAAATTGTACACAACCTTTTTACGTTTGCACGAGAGTTTGGGCAGCGTGGTATCAATGTCATGGATGAATCTCGAAAAGGGCATCTTGCAATAAATCTCATTAATCTTTGCATTGAATGGCTTAGTTTCATCTGTGATGACTGCGTTCCTACGGATATCAAGACATTTCGCTGGACAGTCGTGGCCATCGAATTCACAATGGTCATGACACGCGGAGTCAACATTGTCGCTCTTTCAGACGAACAGTTCACAAAGCTGCGCCTTAAAGTGGCAGGGTGTATGACCTTGTTAATTTCCCACTTTGACATCATGGGCGCTCGTTCAACAGCAGAAAGGCGACAACGTATAACACGGGAGAAAGAATTGAACAAGCAGCGAACAGTAAAAGACGACGTTGAGCTTATCAAGGAATTTCACGAAGATGTGGCGAAGAAGCTGAATGTTCTAGAGGATAAGTTACGATCGAGTCAAAAGCTGGGAAAAGTTCTCGATGAGACTGATGCAAATGCAGAGCTACTTACATACCTTGCCTCGAATTTCTCAAAAATGTCTATCCGCTGGCAACAGGGTCGTTTTATAGGAAGTGGCTCGTTTGGTACTGTCTACGCTGCTGTCAACATGGACACAGGTTCAGTAATGGCTGTCAAGGAAATACGAATGCAGGATTCGCAATCTATGAAGCAAGTTCTCAAAGCAATTCGAGACGAAATGACTGTTCTGGAAATGCTCAAGCATCCCAATATTGTACATTATTACGGAGTGGAGGTTCATCGAGATAGGGTGCTCATATTTATGGAGTATTGTCAAGGTGGCTCTTTGGCACGACTTATCGAGTATGGCCGAATCGAAGATGAAAAAGTCATTCAGGTATATACCATGCAGATGCTAGAGGGTCTAGCCTATCTTCATCATATGGGCGTGGTGCATAGGGACGTGAAGCCAGAAAACATTTTGCTCGACCATCTCGGAGTTATCAAATTCGTTGACTTTGGAGCCGCCAAGGTTATAGCCAAGAGAGGTCGCACACTCCAAGCACGTGAAAACAGTACCGTTGGTATTGCAAGCATTGGAGCAGATGGCGGGACCAAGCTCAACTCAATGATCGGTACACCTATGTACATGTCACCTGAGGTGATAACTGGTACCAATCAAGGTCGACAAAACTCAATTGATATCTGGTCCATGGGGTGCTGTGTGCTTGAAATGGCTACAGGCCGAAGACCCTGGGCCAACCTTGACAACGAATGGGCTATCATGTATCATATTGCAGCCGGCCATTTACCGCAGCTGCCGTCACCCGACCAGATGAGCGAAGCAGGGCAAGCATTCCTTATGCGAACATTGCAAAGAGATCCAAGAAACCGACCAACCGCAGTAGATCTCCTAGATGACCCATGGATTATGAGCATTCGGTTGTCAACTCTTGGTCCACTGGATAGTACGCAGTCTCCTTCGCCGTCGACTGAAAACTCGGACTTGCAACTAGGCTGATATGGAATCTATTTTAATGTCTATGTAGCAGATACCAAGTCAGAATCAGTCATTTGTACATAAGTTCAAAGTAAATAAACTTAAGCTAGATTGTGCTCTCAAGCCCAAGCCCGAAGTGCCTTGATAATTGATTGCAACATTACATATATAGTCATAAATATATATATCTGCTATTTCTTTTTCTTTCTTTCTTTTTTTTTTGCATGTATTTAGGATTGTGAAAAGAAAAATATTACTAAAAAAAAAAAATGAAGAAGAATTAGTATTAAAAATTATAGATTTCAAGAGACAATTTTGCAGTAATACAAGTATAAAAAAAAGTCAAAAAGAACGAGAGTGTATGAGGGTGAGAGAGAGGATATAACAAAAAATGCAGTATACAAGTGAAAACCAAAATAATCAAGAATGCTATACTGGTACTGTAGCATAAAATGAAACGAACGAAAGGGAAAAAAGGCGAGAGGAAAAAATAGGCACGCAGGCAGCAAAACATAATTTGAGCGCTGCCTCACACAAATAAAAAAGCTTCAACACCAAAGTCTTGCTGTGTAGTACATGCCGAATTATTGCTCTATAACCGATAGCTCCAATGTCCAGACACTTCTAATATGGACCTTTACGGGCCCCTTAATATTCGGCACGTCTTCGAGGATAACAGAGTCCCACCAACATTTTCGAGCAGGTTTGCGCCAGAATAAAAGAAGCTTGTGCGATCTTGAGATATCAGACTCGGCGGATTGCTGCAAAACCTCAGGAGCATCACCAGCAACAGAATTAGATGTATCACCTGCTTCCTCATCTTCTGCATCCTCATCTGAAACTTGCGAAACTTCCTCATCAGCTTTGGAGTGTGGCAAGGTAAGCTCATCGTATGGGTTTGAAAAAGTGGAGGTTTCGGAAGCGGACACTGCTGCAGTGACCTGGGACAAGGCGTCATCGTCTAAATGAACCTTGTGCTCCTCCTCTTTGGGATGAGTGACAGAGTTATCTGCGGAGTGGCAATCATCGTGGGGGTTGATAGATTCAACTCCAACCTTAGTATCTGGAGCAGATGCTGTAGTGGCTTCAGTAGAACTGGGAGACAAGGTACTAAGGATATCGTCTCCTCTTGGCGACTGTGAGCTAGAGTGCTGAGCCAAATCGGGGCTACCCGCGCTTTCTTCATCAACAGGTTTTAGCCTCACCAAAGCCAAACTACTGATTACAGTTTTACTGGGCTCTAGAGACCGGAATCCCCAACGCTCGTCAATAGAAAACCCACTTGAGCACAGCATGTCAATCAAATGTTGTTCAGCGGATCCAGAACGCTCACCTCTTTGTAGACCTGTGAAGATCTTATTATGCTTGACTAATTCTTTACCACACTCTCGCTTTAAGGCAACCATTTCTTTGGGCGTTATGTCTTGTGTAGGAGGTAGACAGTAATAGTCAAGATCTTCCCGCAGCACTATGATTGCAGGCTTGGTACGTAACAACTCAGAGATAGCGGGCTCGCCTCCTGAAACGCTTGTGGCAGGACTGGTAGGGCTGGTTGCTACTAGAGGATCCAAGGGAGGCGAGGGCAATACCTCTTTTGATGCTTCGCGAAAGACATCTAAGGTGTACTGAAGACATTCGGGTGAGAAATTTACAGTCGCAATTTCGGCTTCATTTGAGGAAAACACGGTATTACCCATGCTGTCAGTGCATAGTCCATTTGAGATCCCCAGGAGAATGCTTTCTGGTAATTGAGACAGTTCTGCCCGCGTGAGATCAATGATAGTACCTCGTAAATCTAGTTTGATATTACCGCCAATGTCTAAACCTTGGCCTAAACCTGGATCTATAAACCCACTATGCGGTTCTGCAGACACCTGGGTAATAATAGAGGCTCCAGCATTTTGCTGAGACTGTGGCATTGACATACTGTAGACGTTTAATACGGGAGGAGAGTATGGAGGTGGCGGTGGTTGAAGGGACGCACAAGAAGTGGGGTTACTTAAGCTTGCAGCTTTGGAAAGTTCTGTGCCGGGTGCCTGCTGCTGGTAAGGGACACTGCAAATTTCAGGGAATTGATTGAATTGCTGCTCTGATGGGTTTTCGTCTCGCGAAATCGAAGAATCGGGGCCTGTCGTTTTGCCTTCAGGTGGAGTTTGACGGATTGAGTAGAAGCTTCTTTCGTCTTCGCTGTCGTACCAAGTCTCGGATGAGGATTCAGATATGAATGGCCAAGATGCTACAAAAAGGCTGGCTGGTTGCGGTAAAGCCAAACTATCTGCGGGTGATGCTGGGTGTGCTTCTAAACAAGTTGAGGTTGTTGGGCCAGGATCTTTGGATTCTGATGGCTTGTATGCAGCAAAGGAATTGGGGTTTATATGGCTCGATTTCCTAGAGGAACCGGATGTGCTGACTCTTAAAGGAGTGTCTGTAGTCGGAGAAGAGCTACTGGAGGATGAAAACGAGGTCTTTTTCAAGGACGTAATCTTGAATGAATTTCCGACTATGATTTAAAAGACGTAAAATCTTGTATCTTGCAAAGTTCAAGAGCAATTGATTCAACGCAGCTAGCGAATAGGTCACGTCACGATCAGATTTCAATTGCGCAAAGATAACAAAACCTTAGACAAGGAAAAATTGAAGCAGCAGGACGTGAAGAACGGCAGGACCAAAAAAGGTTGGAGGACTAATTGGTACCCTCATTAAAGCTTAAGGGGCAAAATGTATGCAAGCAGCTAAATACAAACAGGGTAACATCTAACCGTGACTTCAATTTCTGTCTTGTATTCGTACTTCATCGCCTTGATCTATCGTGATACAGCTACTAGGACTATATAACTATGAACACACATCTCGCAGACGACGTAAGCATTGCAGGCGGTGTAGAGCTAATCATCCTCATGGCTAGTATTATAGCAGGCCAAATCAAGGTCTGTGTTTGTCCAATTCGTTCAAAGGCTAGAATTTTAGCTTAAGAACCGAGTAACGCTCTTTTAAACGGTTTCACTTACGTCTTTGAGCGCGTTTGTTATGTATTTCGTGTGGGATCCCCGAGCAAACATGCGGTTATGCTTGGTGTCGTAGAATTCAATTGATGTGAAAGCCAATGTTCTTCCCATACGATCTAGTTTGCAATTCTGAAGTACAGCTGTTAGTATGATAACCGATCGCGACCTGAATATACCACCTACAATCAAAATTTCATCGCCTACCCCAGTGAACCACCAGGTTAGTAAATAGGAAAGCATCACTATACTTCAAAATAAGCACACACTCACCAACTTTTCCTCCAGAGCTTAGGTATGTGACTGAAAGATCAGTAGAGACGCCGGTGCTAAACAAACCTCGGGACGCAACGGCTAAAGACCCTCCTAGGTCAACTGGCGTGCATTGCCGTTAGAAAGCATGCACCAAATAAACCGTGCGTGTGTCACTTTTCTCACCTATAGACGCTATAGTTCCGCCGTGAAGTATTTGAAGTCGGTTCTTATCAACGTTAGACCAAGACTATCGTACTTTATAGTTAGGCATACATACGGTGTGCTTTTGCTCAATAGGCAATCTAAGCTGGACTCTACCTGGGTGGGAACTGACTATAGTAAGCTGGATGCGTGAGTCAACAATTGAGCAAGACCGAGGACTGTTCATGTACCTTGTTGAGCAGTGTCGGTTCTAGCCCGCTAGTTTTAAGGAAGTTTGACCACACCTCACTAAAAGTCAATAATTTCATGGCTTGTTCCCGGATGTGTCACTCACATTTCTGACAAAGCTCGTGGTTGGCATTTTTACAAATATTGACGAGTATGCGTATTGACAATTGAGAGAAGGGTTGAGACTAGTGGAGTATATAAATGAACAGGATGAAGTGGTCGGGGAAAGACCCAATTCGCTAATTAGGCTCACTTTTTGTCGGATAATAGCAACACCGACCCTCATCAAAAACTACATTACGTTACTTGTATATGACCCGGATAACTTTGGAACTATAGGTGAAGAGAGAAAAAATATCATTATATTCATTAGGGAGATCATCAAAATAGTCCATAGACAAGACGCAAGCTCAATTTTATAAAACATATATGGCCCCCTCGGGAGCTTTAGAGCTATTAACCAAACCTAATGATGCCAGCCCTCGAAGCACCTTTGCAAGACTTTTCGTATTTTCATCGCCAGTAGGAACCCAGGGGGTGTTGATGTTGCTCAGAGTTTCTTTGAGATGCTTAGAACCTCCAACAACTTCAGGACTAATTCGGCCGCCCAGAAAACGGCACACTTCGTTATACGATTCGAACGTCTCTTCCAGAACAGTATGCGAATCACTATTAAACTCAAAGAAGTAAACAAGTAGCGTGCCTTGATCAATTTCTCGCCTAACACTAGATTTCGTTGTTAGTTTATCTCCTAAAGGATCTTGATGTGAGTCCAGAAACCCTTTAGTCCAAAACTCGTCGAGGCTCTTATCAGTTGCAGATAAATTCCAGAGACACGCTTGAAATAGTACGGGTTTTATAGACAACACTTTGACGTTGGCTTTTTGGCATTCATGTATATGGGCTTCCACAATGCTTTTCCGAAAAGATGATTCTAGGCCCTCACCCACACTGGCGGCAACAAAAAACCCAGTTGACTGTATAAGTTCAGCTACTGCCTTCATTCTTATGTGTTCCGATGATGAATGAGGGTAAGGCACGCGAACCACATCCTCTGGCACTAAGAGATTTTTGTGAGCCGTCGGGAAACTCAAGCTTGGTATCAAGTCTGGTGAGCCGTGGTTTTGAATATATTTCCCCCAGTTGAGATTGCGCCTTCTCGAGGCGGCTCTGGCCTTTTGGTGATGTAGCTCTCCTAGCAAATTACTGTAGACTGCGCGCTCTCCTGGGCTGAATGCAACGCGCTGAGCTGGATTGTCTTCAGCTCCTGCTTGATGAATAAACTTGAGTGCACTTTTTTCAGGAAGAAAGAACTTTGCTGAGGTCCTTGACCGGCCTTCCTTCGTTATGTTCCTTCCAATCTCATTTAGTAGTTTCGACATCTACCACTTATGACCAAGAGGACTGTAATTGTTATCTCAACCAGATATTATTATTCTGAACATGTCGCTGATCTGATGGTTGAATTTTCTATACCCTTGCCCTATTATGAATATGCCCATTCATCAAATCTCCGCCAGCACTCAGCTTAGACAACGGTTTCAATATATCGCGATAATATCAGCCATTAAGCTACGTTGTTTGATCAAATTCCGTGAAATTGTCAAGCCTTTCGACCGGGATACCTGTTGACTGTTTATATAGGCTTGCTCTTTTTTGGTTTCAGATCGTTTTCAAATCAAAACTAGCTCTTAAACCCATCTTTCTCGCCAATTCCCCCAGACTGGACCTTGCCAAGGCTGTCTTCGCTAATCATCATTTCGAACAACTTCACGCATCTTCATGCCAATTGCACATTTTCTAGTACTGTACGATGTCGGCGCCTCTCAAATCCGAGAACATTGTACTGAGTAGCATCTTTAATGGTCTTCGCTCAAAGTGAGTTGCGCTAAGACTTTGAGCTTTCGTTTACTAATGTTGGCCTAGATCTCCTGAGGAAAGAGAGAAGTACGGAAGAGACTTGCAAAACTATTTCCAGTCTCTTGGAGCTGATGATCAGGAAGATAATGCCCCCCGACCAAACAACGACATCAACAAGAGGATATTTGAGTTTTTGAGGAGTCAGGATGTTAATGCCAGACTCGGAGGTATAATGGCAATTGATAAACTGCTTGATGTTTACCAGGCAGACGAAATGTCAACCAAGGTCACTCGATTTTCCAACTATCTGCGATCAGTAATCCCAACAAACGACACTGAAGTTTTACGAGCTGCCGTGAATACAATGGGAAAGCTTGCAGCATATGACGGTTTGGCATTGGAGATTGTAGAATTTGAAATCACCCGTGCCCTTGAATGGCTACAGTCTGACCGACAGGAATCCCGAAGGCATTCAGCAATCCTTATGATCAGAGCTCTTGCGACTCGAAGCCCAACTCTTTTGTACTCGTATATAACTCAGATCATGGATGTCATTTGGATAGGATTACGAGATCCAAAGGTCACAATTAGGATAGACACTGCTGAAGCCTTGAGTGCATGCTTGAAAATTATGATAGACAGAGACAACAATGCTCGCCAAACATGTTACACAAAGATACTCGAAGAAGCGCAGGCAGGTTTCAAGATTGGAACGACAGACGCGATACATGGGAGTCTTTTAGCTTATCGAGAGCTTCTAGGTAACGCTGGAATATTTATGCAACCACGATATAGCGAGATCAGCGAGCAAATTTTGCGATACAAAGATTTTAAGGACGTCCTGGTGAAAAGAGCAGTTTTATCAATAATACCAGATCTTGCTAAATACAATCCCGTCGAATTCACCAAAAAGTATTTGTCCGACAGCATGACCTATTTGATTGCACAATTCAAGAAAGATCGGGAGCGAGCACTGGTTTTTCTTTCAATAGGACAAATTGCAGTATCCGTTCGTATGCACATTGCTTTCTACCTTGATCCTATTTTGAATGATGCTAAGGACAGCTTGAGAACTAGAGGGGGGTAAGAATTTAGTATGGCTTTTTATTGCTTTCATCTTCTAACAACCACTGCAGGCGATACAGAAAAGACCAAGAGGGCGCCATTTTCGATTGTATTGGAATGCTTGCAATTGCAGTAGGTCAGGCTCTCTCTAAGCACCTCACCAAGGAAGTATTAGATCTTATATTTTCTTGCGGGCTTAGTGAAAAGCTTCACGCTTGTCTTAACCAGTTAGTCACTAGCATTCCGCCTCTTCAATTACCTATTAATGAACGCTTGCTAGACGTTATTAGCTTGACACTAAGCGGACAATCGTTTCAATCGCCTGGGTCTCCCAACTTCTCTCAACACGTTAGCGCAACCGCGGCAAAAGACTACAGAGATTCTATGATAACTCGCGAAGGTCTCTCTTCTGATCTAACTGAGGAGGAGCTTATTGTGTTAGCATTGAACATTCTTGGCTCTTTTGACTTCAAAGGCCAATCATTGAGCGAGTTTGTCAAGAACTGCGCAATTCTCTACATCGATCACACAAATCCCAAAGTTCGTAAAGCGGCCGCTTTGACATCCTGTAGCCTTTACATGAAAGACCCAATAAGCCACAGGGAGGGCTCAAATGCTCTTCGAGCTGTCTCTCAAGTAATCGAAAAATTACTGACTGTAGCAGTTAGTGACCCTGTTGCTCAAATTCGTCTTGAGGTTCTCAATTCTTTTGCACCAAAATTGGACCCTCATCTTTCTCAAGCTGAAAATGTGAGAATGCTTTTCATGGTTCTTAACGATGAAGTATTTGCAGTGAGACAAAAAGCAATCACAATAATTGGGCGGCTCACAAACATCAATCCTGCATATGTGGTTCCTTCTCTCAGAAAAACTCTTATTCAATTACTGACAGAGCTGGAGTTTGCGTCTAGCCCGCGAAACAAAGAGGAAAGCTCTAAATTGCTTGCTCTTCTGATCAGCACGACGAACGATCTCGTGAAACCCTACATCAAACCAATCCTTGACACCTTGATCCCCCTTGCACGAGATCCTAATCCTTCAGTGTCGGCAAGCGTTATGGCTGCTATTGGTGAGCTATCAAAAGTAGGTGGGGAAGGAATGAAGCCTTTTTTTCCTGACTTGATGCAGCTCATTCTTGAAACCTTGCAAGATCAGAGCTCCGCCGTGAAACGAGATACCGCCTTGAAATCGCTAGGTCAACTTTCAAGTAGTTCAGGATATGTCATTGACCCGTTGCTCGACTATCCCCAGCTCTTGGGAATTCTTATCTCTATATTGAAGTCTTCCGATCAAAACCTCGGCATGAAGCGTGAAACTGTGCGGGTCATGGGAATTCTGGGAGCTTTGGACCCTTATAAACACCGGGAAGTTGAGCGCAAAACAGAGGACGACTCTTCTGAATATGATGCTGCTCCTATTGATATTCTACTACTTATTCAAGGAATGAGCCCTGCAGCGGATGAGTATTATCCTACTGTTGTTATCACTACTTTAATGGTTCTACTTAAGGACTCATCACTTGTCAATCATCATAATGCCATTGCGCAGGCTGTTCTTCACATTTTCAAATCCCTCGGCCTGAAATGTGTTCCATTTTTGAGTCAAATTGTTCCAGGGCTTTTAGCAGTTATTCGATCAAGTAGCCATGTGATGGCAGAATTTATTTTTCGTCAACTGTCAAGTTTAGTAAGTGTGGTCAAACAGCATACCAGGCCATATATTTCAAGCATTTTTGAAGTTGTGCAAGAGTTTTTTATGGTTACAAGTCTTCAACCCGTCATCTTATCTTTAATCGATTCTATTGCCCAGGCTTTGGACAGCGAATTCAAAATCTACGTTCCTCGGCTACTTCCTCTGCTCATCGGTGTTATTCAAAACGATAAGTCATATAACAGAGAACCATCCATCAAAGTGCTCAATTCTTTCATCCTATTTGAATCAAACATAGAAGAATACGTTCATCTTATTATCCCAAGTATTGTCAACTTGTTTGAGTATACTCCAATACAACTCAGGATAGCTGCAATTGAAACGCTGGGGGAACTATGTCGGACTGTCAATCTTAACGACATGGCTTCGAGAATTATTCACCCTCTGCTTCGCACTCTTAATTCAGGCCCCGAGGAACTTCGCGAGCCAGCTATGGACACATTGAGCTCTCTATGTTTCTCCATGGGTAACGAGTTTACAACTTTCATTCCTGTTATCAATGCTGTTTTAGTCAAACACAAAATTCACGCTACTAATTACGAACAGCTCATCACAAAGCTTTTGAATTCAGAGCCTTTACCGCAAAATCTCAACCCTTATCGCAAGAAACCAAAGATTGGCGAAGAGCCTTCTCCGGCAGATGTAGCCTCAAAGAAGCTCAGAGTTAATCAGCAGCAATTGCAGATGGCTTGGGACACGTCTCAGCGTACCACCCGTGATGACTGGATGGAATGGCTTCGTCGATTGAGTTTAGAGCTTTTGAAAGAATCTCCTTCTCATGCACTTAGAGCTAGTGCAAGTATTGCCGGTATCTACGCTCCCTTAGCCAAAGATCTTTTCAATTCAGGATTCTACAGTTGTTGGGGAGCTCTGCAAGATCAATACAAAGAAGACTTGGTTAGGTCTCTCGAGACTGCTCTCACCTCGCCGAATATACCTCCAGAAGTTTTGCAACCACTTTTGAGTTTGGCTGAGTTCATGGAGCATGACGAAAAAGCTTTACCTATTGACATAAGGACTCTGGCCCAATACTCTCAGAAATGCCATGCTTATGCAAAAGCCCTGCATTACAAAGAGCTCGAGTTTTTACAAGAGAGCAAGACTTCTATTATGGAGGCTCTTATTGGAATAAATAATCAACTGCAACAATCGGATTCTGCCATTGGGATTTTGACTATTTCTCAACAGCATCACGATTTGCAGTTGAAAGAAACGTGGTACGAAAAGCTTCATCGATGGGATGATGCTCTAGAGGCTTACAACCGACGAGCATTAGAGGAGCCCGACTCAATGGAAGTCACTATGGGCAAGATGAGGTGCCTGCATGCCTTGGGAGAATGGGAACAGCTCTCTAGGCTTGCCCAGGATCGATGGTCAAACTCCACACTTGATATTCGCCGGGCCGTTGCACCATTAGCTGCTGCTGCCTCATGGGGCCTTAGTCAATGGGAGAAGATGGACACTTACATCTCTGTAATGAAGCACGAGTCGCCCGATAAGTCATTTTTCAATGCCATTCTTTGCATACACCGAAATAACTTCCAAGAGGCTTCAAGGCAAATTGTATTAGCTCGAGATTTACTTGCCACTGAGCTCACTGCATTAGTGAGCGAAAGCTACAACCGTGCTTATAACGTTGTTGTCAGAGTTCAAATGCTTTCAGAGTTGGAAGAAATCATCACTTACAAAAACATTTCAACAGACTCCGATACTCGCCTAACCATGAGACGAACTTGGATGAAGCGTCTAAAGGGGTGTCAGCGAAACGTTGACATTTGGCAGAGAATGCTTAAAGTTAGAGCCCTTGTGTTGAAACCCAAAGAGGATATGGACATGTGGATTAAATTTGCCAACCTTTGTAGGAAATCAGGCAGGCTAGGTCTGGCAGAGAAATCGTTGAATAGGCTGCTCGAGCCTGGAGAAAAACCATTCAGTGGGCATGCCGACTTCCAACCCAAAGTCATTTATGCTCAGCTTAAATATATGTGGGCAATGGGAAGTCAGCAAGAAGCGTTAGATCATCTCATTAAATTTACTAGCCGTATGGCTCAAGAACTGAATATGCGGGATGACGAAGACTTTATAGCGCAGCCTTTGCCTTCTAAACGAGACGACGCAACAGTTACTGACATCGAAAACACAAAACTCCTAGCAAGATGCTTGCTCAAGCAAGGAGAATGGCGAGTCTCTCTTTTAGAGTCGTGGAAAACTGAAGACCGTGATACAATTCTTGGATCTTATCTTCTTGCAACACACTTTGATCCGGCTTGGTATAAAGCGTGGCACAACTGGGCTCTTGCTAATTTTGAGGTCATTTCTCTATACGAGGCAAGCAAGAACGATATATCGACTAATAGCCTTCCCGAGCTGTCCACATCTACATTGGCCCAAAATCATGTCGCACCTGCTATCAAAGGATTTTTTCAATCTGTTGCTCTTTCTGAGGAGAAGTCATTACAAGATACCCTACGCCTGTTGACATTGTGGTTCAGATATGGAGGGTTACCTGAGGCTGCAAAAGCTTTAGCTGACGGGTTGCAAATAATTCGGTTGGAGGTCTGGCTTGAGGTTGTTCCTCAGTTGATATCTCGCATTCACCAACCTGATCCTACAGTTAGCAAAGCGCTTCTTGGACTGCTGACAGAACTCGGCCGAAACCACCCGCAGGCGCTAATTTATCCACTTACTGTTGCCATAAAATCTGATAGTGTTTCTCGACAGAAAGCGGCTTCTAACATTATTGACAAGATGCGCGTTCATAGCCCTATTTTAGTTGATCAGGCTGAGCTTGTAAGTCTTGAACTGATAAGAGCTGCTGTTCTTTGGCAGGAACTGTGGCATGAGGGATTGGAAGACGCGTCCCGATTTTACTTTGGCGAACACAACATTGAGAAAATGCTGTCTACTTTGGAACCTTTACATGCTATGCTTGAAAAGGGCCCGGAAACGTTAAGGGAGGTAGCGTTTCAAACAGCATATGCAAGGGATCTTGAAGATGCTAAAAGCTGGATTCAAAGTTATAAGCGCGTTGGCGAAATAGCTCACCTTAATCAGGCGTGGGACATTTACTATAGTGTATTCAAGCGCATAAGTCGGCAACTTCCCCAAGCACAGGCCCTTGAACTTCAATATGTGTCACCCAAACTATTGGCTGCAATGGATCTTGAGTTAGCAGTTCCTGGAACTTATGTACCTGGTAAACCCGTGATCAAGATTGCCAAATTTGATCCCAACTTCATTGTGATTTCTTCCAAACAGAGGCCCCGCCGTGTAACAATCAAGGGCAGTGACGGAAAAGACTATCAATATCTTCTCAAGGGCCATGAAGACATTCGTCAAGACAATCTTGTTATGCAACTTTTTGGACTTGTCAATACACTCCTTGCTGATGATCCTGAATGTTTTAAGCGACACTTAAATATCCAGCAGTACTCAGCTACTTCTTTGTCACCAAAATCAGGTATTCTTGGATGGGTTCCTCACTCGGATACTTTCCATGTTTTGATTAGAGAGTACCGTGAAGGAAAGCTTTTATTGAATATCGAGTACCGTGTTATGATCCAGATGGCACCAGATTATGAAAGCTTGTCGCACCTACAAAAGATAGAGGTGTTCACTTATGCACTAGACAACACCAGAGGCCAAGATTTTTATAGAGTCCTTTGGCTGAAGAGCAGATCCTCTGAGGCATGGCTTGACCGTCGCACTCAATATACTAGGTCACTTGCTGTGATGTCTATGGTTGGATACATTTTAGGGCTTGGCGATCGTCATCCGTCTAATCTTATGCTTGACAGATATACAGGCAAGGTTATCCATATAGATTTTGGAGACTGCTTCGAAGCTGCCATTTTACGTGAGAAGTATCCAGAAAAAGTCCCATTCAGACTTACGCGCATGCTCACTTTTGCTATGGAAGTATCGGGCATTGAGGGAAGCTTCCGCATAACTTGTGAGCATGTAATGTCTTTGCTTCGCGAAAACAAAGAGTCTCTTATGGCAATTCTAGAAGCCTTTGCGTACGATCCGCTCATCAACTGGGGATTTGAGATTCCAACAAAAGGGGGAGATGCTGTTTCTGCGCCGCAAAGTTTACATAACCCTCTTCTCGGTGAGGGTGGTGCTAACAGTGGAAATCTCAATGGTGAAAATCTTTTTGCGAATGGAGGCGCTGGCTTGCGCCGTCCAAGTGTTTCGGTTGCTCAAGCTAACACTACAGATGCACTTGATAACAAGCTTGAACAACGAAAGGCGCTGGCGATTCGGAATGAGCGCGCAAGTGTAGTTTTGAGAAGGATCACTTCCAAACTTATGGGTAACGATTTCAAAAGTGTCAAGGATCTTGATGTGCCTACCCAGGTTGATATGTTGATTCAGCAGGCTACCAACGTAGAGAACCTTTGCTTGCATTACATGGGATGGTGTGCTTTTTGGTAAAATATTTGCTCTTCTCTCATCTCTCAATATTTATTTTTGTTTTCATTTTAGTAATCGCTTTTCTTCTGCTTTCATTCAAGCAGCAACATTGTTGATTGTTTTTGCCATATTTTATTTTCTATGGAACCTTTGGTCAAATATTTACAGGCAGAACGTAATGGTACTATAGAGAGCATGCAGTAGGAGCGCTCAAACGTGAGCAAGTCATTTTCCCCAAACCAAGAGGAAGTGATGATGAATGAGATAAATCTATATGGGTGCTTGAATCTTGATATTTGTGTCGGAACTAATTTTCAGGAAAGCGGTCGCGCTAGTTTAGACAGTACACATACGCAGACACACGCATGAATTTAGCGAATGTACTGTAATAGCGGGATAAAAGTGGCTTAAGCTCAGATTGGCAAAATGGACCAGTTGTAAAAGAAAAACAGAATACATTCATATGAGGTTGCTAATTGAAGGCCATCCGTGTTTCAAATCTCACTAAACAAATCTTTTTTAATTACAAGTGTCTGGGATTTGACCTTTGTTCCCACATCAATCGCTGAGAAAAGCTCATTTGATCAGGTTGCGGGCCCAGAGAGTTCGTGATTTGTACTGCGGAGTTAGGTGAAGCATATAGCGAAATGTCTTCATTTAATATGGGATCATCAGGCAGAATACCAGTTGTACCATTCGCTGAACCTGGAAACCCGTCCTGATAGAGAAGCTTCTTACTATTATCTGAGCTTTCAATGTCTTCTAGAATCTGGTCATTGTTCACAAAAGAATGAGAAGCATCTTGTTCACCCGGGCTTTTAGACAAAGGCGGATATATAGATTGGCGGGCAAGATGACCCCAACTATTGGCATTGATTTGAATAGGTAGACTGCTGGCGAAATTGGAAACGCTTTGAGAGTTATTGCCAGTGTGAGTGTTTGTAGGAGTGCTGATTCCATTGACGTGCTGATTCGGCGGCAACACCAAGTTAGAAGAGAAGTGATCAGTGGGTGTGACAGTCGCCGTGGACGACGACAGGGAAGATGCAAGGCTGTTTGATCCACTTCCCACAATCGTCGGCATGCGGTGTTGGCTGGAGCCTCTATCCAACTTATATTTCGTCATAGGTCGAGGTCGCAGACTGCCTACCACTGTCGGAAGCTGTGATTGACTAGTTCTTGATTGATTTGATGGAAGGGAAGCTGCGATTGCTGATGAGTTCACTTGATAATTTGTGTAAAGTGAGGGAGAATTAGAAAATTGTGTGCGAAATGTTGTACGCGAAGTAGGGAATGAGATGAGATCGTCTTTAAAGACAAGAGGATCAGGACTATCTTGCATAACACCCAAAGTCTCATCGAATTGAAAAACATCGTCAATATCATCGTCTTCCAATACAACTCCAGCTTCTGACTCGTCTGAAGAAGAATCGTCCCTAGTTAAAACTTCTTTGGCCTTGGTCTCTTCTACTGGGAGGACACCAGTTGATCCACCGAGTTCCGTCATTTTAGTGTTTGGTTCTTCTTGAGAATGGCTCGAAGGACTGGAGTCAAGATTTTTTTCTTCATAATATGGAGGAGATGAGGAAGGAAGCCCGTTTGAAGACGAGGGCATAACAGACTCTAGTGAGTTTCTTAGCCCTGATTGCACAGGGGAGCTCTCTATTGAGTCCAAGCCCGATGAGTACGAAGAATCTGAATATAACGGAGATGCAAACATTCTCTGAGAAACAGCAACAGTAGTGTTAAACTCGTCATCAAATTCACTGTCTAACGTTTCACCGGTCGGTGTGTATGGGGGCGGGTCAATGGCGCTTGTACTACTAGACTCTGCAGTATCGATGATTTTCTCCTCCTCAGAACTATCAGAGTCTCCCTGGCTGTCAAAGTGGTTTTCAATATCCTTTATAGAAGGGACTATTGTAATTTGGTCGTTGTTAGAAAACATGACTTTCTTCCGCACTTTGACACTATCTGTAGAATCTGGAGCAGGTTTAGCTTGGCCTGGCTTCTTTTTGTCCTTTGGTTTGGCAAGACTAGATTTCAAGGGAGGCACCACCACTGAGTTCACCTCGGAAGACGAAGACGTATCAGTCGTTGCTTGTGTGCCATTAGGGAATGCGGTAGTAGGTTGATCGATTATATTCGATGAATCATAGAAAGTTCCCTCTCTTTGATTTCCTGTTCCCACTTCAGACTGAACAGAGCTCTTTCCGTAAGTGTCGTATCGCTTACGCTGGACTTCGTCAAGTACTAGAGATGTAGCAAACGTCGAAAATTCTTGTATCCTAGAGTTGAGGTAGGCACTTATGTCTCGAAGCATTTCCTTTTCCCTCTCCACCAGTTGCGCTACAAGGCTTGGATCCAGTTCCTTCTCAATATCATCTTTGAGGCTCTTCGCAAGGGAAGAATAGAGAAAGTTGCTGTCAAGCTCGGGTGCCTGGTCTGGTGCTGGGTACATCCCACTCTCTGAAGAAGAAGATGAAGACATGCCCAACGCGCGACAACCAGTTCAAGTCGCTTTGAATGAAAAAATGTAAAAAGCTCCTAAGACCTGTTTCGACGAGCGTCAAATGGAATAATAATACCAAAAGTCAAACGTCAAACGTCAAACGTCAATTATTAACGGGGATAAAAAAAGAAAAAAAAAAGGGTTCAGTTAGGAAAGAAAAGGATTGGTTGAGAGCAACAAGAAATAAAGATGGTGGTTGTGTTTTTGTTCCTTTGGGCACAGACCGAAATGAAGATGAAGGCCAACGTTCAACGTTAAACGGCGTTCTGGTTCTGTATATAGGTAGTAACAGCACTGGTCAAGGGCGCGAGAAGCAGCAAAAGAACGCAAGAACGTTGGAAGACTAGAACACTACAAAGCCCTGGGCTGCTTGATAAAACAGTTTGCACCGTAGAGGTGACCATAATTTATTTTGGGCGTCTATGGCAGCGGAAATTCAAAAATTGCTCTTTGGTTCATGCTTCTTGGCTGAGAAAGTAATTTTTTTAAGCTTTCAGGTCGGTTTTCAGCGCGTCCGATCTCAATTGCTTTCATCTGGCTACCGTGGCTTTTACCTGGACATCCTGAGGCTAACGACTAATCGTATAGTACATTCTATATACTGTTCGTTCGCACTGGTCGATTTAGTTTTGTGCGTCTCCTCCATCCCACTTTCCACCTTCCACCTCCGGGTTCACGCTTCTCTTCCGCAACTCGCTCATGTATCAAGAGTTCTCCTCGCATTACGCCTGAACACATTATCTAAACTATGTTACCTGCACCGACCACTTCCGCCAATCGCAACGACGTGACCTGGAAACTCGTCTCGAGGAAGGCCAAAACTTATAGGAAACAGATAGCGTTTGGAATCGTTGTCATTATCTTTCTCTACTCCTTTACCAACGTCTTAGGAAGCAACAAGAATAATGCCGTATCTAGTGCAAATGAAGATATATATGCCGCCATATTGCAAGCAAACAAACTGGCTGCAGAGCAAGCCGAGCAGGCTGGCCAGGATGGCAAATCCCCACCTTTCATTAAAGGCGTACCTCCAGCGCACCCATTGACGCCTCTCAATGGAGTGAAACGTCCTCTTCGCAAGCGGCCTTTGGCCCCCGTCGATGAACGAGGATGCCCGCTTTACGACACCTATTCAGCCGTCAGACACCCACCTTACAGTGAAGGGCCCTTAGAACTGCCTCTGCAGCGCCCAGACATGGCTTGCCGAACATTTCACTCTGACTTGGTTGAACAGGTTATCAAAGACATGACCACTCGTATTGTCGACCCTGATCTTGCGCGTCTCTTCGAAAATTGTTTTCCCAATACGCTTGATACTACTATACGATGGCACAATCCTGGTGCGAATCCTCAAACTTTCATTGTGACAGGCGATATCAATGCTGAGTGGCTAAGAGATTCTCAAAAACAAATATCTCCATATCTATCTCTGGCTAAGCACGATCCAAAGATCCGGCAGTTGTTCAAAGGAGCAATCAACACTCAAATCGACTTTGTCATTGCCCAACCTTATTGTAACGCATTCCATCCTCCATCTCAAAGCGGTATTGACTTCGATTTGAACAATGAGAATGATTATGTTTTTCCCCGGGTCAATCTGCGAACTGTTTTTGAATGTAAATACGAAATCGACAGCTTGGCTTCGTTTCTTGCTCTATCTAACGATTACTATGCAGCGACGGAAGATGCGAGCTTTCTGACTCCTTCTTGGTTCAAGGCTCTTACCAGGCTTCTCCGTACTGTCTCAGAGCAAGCTGTGCCTACGTACGATGAAGAAGGCCACAAAGAACCCAACTACTACTTGTTCAAGCGAAAGTCTGATACAGGTACGGAAACCTTGAATCTTCAGGGAACTGGCAACCCTGTTAACGGAAACACGTCTTTGATACGGTCTGCATTTAGACCTTCCGACGATGCCACGATTTTTCAGTATTTCATTCCTGGAAACGCTTTCATGTCCATGGAGTTGAAAAAGACAGCTGAAATACTAAAAACTAGGGATGGAAAAGAAAACATTGCGCTCCGAATAGAACAACTTTCTGAAGATATCAAAAATGGAATATATGCTCATGGAGTGTACGCTCATCCTGTCTTTGGAAAGGTGTTTGCATACGAAATAGATGGCTATGGCAGTGTGTCAATCATGGACGATGCTAACACCCCATCCTTGTTATCTCTTCCAGATATGGGATTTGTTGAGAAAGACGACCCGATTTACCTCAACACAAGAAAAATGATTCTATCTAAAAACGGAAATCCTTACTATTTGAAAGGCGAATTCTTTGAGGGTATTGGAGGGCCACATATTGGCACCCGATTCGCCTGGCCGATGAGCCATATTGTCGCTATGCGGACTAGTACCAAGGACTCAGAGATAGCGAAATCTTTAGAAATTGTGAAGAAGTCTACGGGAGATCTTGGCCTTATGCATGAAAGTGTTAACGTTGATCTTCCCCACTCATACACAAGAAGTTGGTTTGCTTGGTGCAACTCTGAATTTGCGAAGACCATGCTGTACTTAGCAGAACACAAGCCAGAACTACTGTTTGGTCCCGATGCAGAACCCTATATAGCCGGAGACACTTTGCTCGTGAAAGATAATGTGAAGGGGGGCGTGAAGGAGTCCCGATAATACTGTTTTTAATTGTCTTATACATGTATATACGCTGTGCATATAAGTAAGCATGAAGTTACATTTAACTGCACCGTAGTTGAAATCAATTTCCTACGATACTTAGATCTCAAGAACGAAGGAGATTGATTAATCCGCGTACCCTCAAAACACGTCTTCTGTCAACAAACCAAAACCAATATACTAAGTGTATAACAAACTTCTGTAGATCTTGAACTCTCGTGTAGGTACTGTATGTCTTCATAGGTAGGTTCAATACCGTTATCAAATGACTGCACAGACTCAATCGATAACCCTTTGAGGAGAGTAGTAAACATCTGCGATGATGTTGATACCTGTATATTGAGCCATCCCGTATGCTAAGCTCAAGCGTCATTTAGACATGGTAACTCCGAGACAAGAGCAAGAATGTGACTAAGTGTGTACGACTTGAATGTCTAGCTCCAACTATTATTTCAGTATCCAGAATACCTATACTTAAGTTGCTTTTGAAAAGAAGCACCCTTATTTCGGCCTCAAAAACGTTTTACTATGAACTCAGTTAGACTTGAGCTAGATGAGTTTTTTTTTTCGTGCGACATAGCAAGAATTACAAGGGTTCGAGATTGGGAAAGACAGTGATAGAAGCTATAAAATCCGGGTTCGCTCGAGCTCAATATTGAAAAACCATAGAAAATTAAAGCTTTACGATAAAATTGGTTAAAATGATCGACTTGCTTTCTTTTGTGAGCTTGATTGGATGCTTGAAGCAATTTTAGGGACTGCTTTCTGGCCAACGTATACTACAAACGAAACACTTGCCTGTGAGTATCGAATACGTTACGAGATATCAAGTAGCATTGCACAATATTAAAACTAAGAGTACAAGCCCTCCTCCATTCCCACTGGAATTGACTTTCCATAAACCCATTGCCATGATACAGGCTGAAGCCACTGCCCTTTAATGGGAAGCTTTGATTTAAGGTAATCGCCATCTAACCCGAGTACCGAAGCCACTCGATCAGCGAATTCATGAGCATCGCCAAAATTGTCGCCCTCGTAAACAAATAAAACAGGTGCGCACACTTTTCCCACAGGAAGAACGGATATCTCCTCCAACAAGTCCAGCACGATTCCAGACTCTGGCAAAAGTGACAAACTAGGTGGTGCTTCAGCTAAAGGAGTATTGTCTAGAGATATTTTGGAAAGACGCTCAGAAAGGCTTCCCTGGGGAGGATGCATCAATAGAAATCGAGGTGACTGCACTGATTCGCGCAAGGCAGCGTTAGAAGAAGCCAAAACAATCGTCTCGGAAAAATCAAACTGTGTGATAAATGGAATCAAGGTCTCGGTCACAAATTGTCGGCGGAAACCAGGCAGAGTTGGTGATCGCACCTGAACAACAGTAATGCCATTGCCATGAAACACTTGTGCAATGTTAGTCTAAGGCAACAAAATTTCAAAAGCATAAATACATACCTTCAACAGGAGTGCTGATGCCTGTCGTTAAAACACCTTCTGGGGCGTCGCGGGGGCCCGCAAAAGGGTACAAGTACTGTTCGCTTAAGCGGCCAACCAATTTGAGTCCCAGAGAATAAATTAACAGATCAGTCGTAAGCTGAGGAACATTGCCGGCGGAGACGGTAGGTATCGCCAGTATGGAATTTTGAAGTAGCTTGACAATTTCAGAGGCTGGAAAGTCAGATACTGGGATAAACGACGATGGCGAAACCATTATATATATTAGTAGTGGCTAGAGGTAAGAGGATGTGCAAGAGTGAGTAAACTTTTGGTCTATGTTTAGCTACCGAAATCTCTCAGCCTTGACCTTAATATGAACTATTCAATTCAACGGAGATGGATCAAGTGGGAACGAAATCCTTGAATTTCGCCTTTCAAGCCCGTAGATCCAAGCCCTGCAAATATATCAGCACTGTCATCTCCCAACGAAATTTTCATCTTTTTCACTACCTACCGTACGCATTCCAACTTCCTTCACATTTTTTCACATCATCATCATCTTTCAAGAAAGAAATCACAACAAGGCTCCGTCACTTTCATATCATGCTGAGACCAGTTACTTTTCGGCCCTTTGCACGCTCAGGCGTTCCAGCCCGTCTTTTTTACTCGACAAAACCCCTAGAATCGGCACAAAGCACTACTACTACTACTACCTCCACCACCTCGGCTCCTCCATACATTCCAGAACCAGCTCCTCCTGTGAAACTGTTCCCTTCATTAGACTCTATTGCTATTGAAGACCTAGCTGTTAAAAAAACAACAGTTTCAAAGAGCGGGTGGTATAACCTTACACGAACACGCGGCAACCAGTTACCGGTATATTCGGTTGTCCGAGCAAATGGTCACAGAACAACACTCATCCGACGTATCGAAGGCTCTCTTCCTCTACTAAAACTTGATTTGAAGACAGCTCTCGGCCTCAACAGTGAAGATATCAAAATTAAACCCACATCCAATCAAATAGTCATCAAGGGCGACCGAGTCAAAGAGGTTCGCGCTTTGCTTCTAAAAGCCAACTTGTGATACGAAATGCACTCACTACATGCTAGACTCCCTATCCTTTTGTAAATATAATAATGATACGCTTTGATATCTTTGATTTCTAGTAGAATTTATGACAAAATTACAGCAATTTCAGGCAATTCAATCATGGCACTTGGAAAAGCGAGAATTGGCGAACAATACCAGGCCCGAGTTCATCATAGTCAGCCTTGGTGTAGCAATAGTTCTTGAATTCGGCAGTTTGAGCCAGCAAAGATCCTCCAAACCAAACAGCGTTGCGCTGTTTCTTGTGAGAAATAACCTGAACATCAACTCCGCTACTTTTAGCACCGCTAAGAACCTCCGAAGCGTGAATGCGCGTCTTGACAAGAGCGCGAATATCTCGCTGCAGACGGCGACCAAAATCCCTAAACATAGTGGAGCCACCGGATAAGACGATGTTCTTGTAGAGGCCTCTACGAACATCCATAGGAGAAGCCTGGACCACAGAGTCCACAACGTTGGGGAGGGGGGTCAAGTAGTCTGAACTAGCAATTTCGGGGTTGAAAAATATTTCAGGAGCAAGGAATCGTTCGTAGGCGATATCTACCTCAATCTTGCGCCCCAGGCCTTGATCGACAATGTACTTTTTAAATCTATCAGGATCATTATCAAAACGATTGAACTCCTGAACAATGTCTGGAGATACGTAGCAGAATTCTTCTTTGATCTTTTCAGCAGTTTTCAAACTAGTGTCCAACTCGTTACGATCACGAAGCAGACTTTGAATAAAGTAAGTGATATCACGACCTGCAATAGGAATATTCTTGATTGCTGACCCAATAACGTAGCCTTCGGCTACAGGAATAACGTGCGTAACACCGTCACCAGAGTCGATGACAGTACCAGTCAGAGATCTATCGCTTACCTTACTAGAGGTCCAAGAGGCAGCCAAAGCTAAAACAGCTTGGACGGCGATGTATAGGCCAGCACAATTGAAAGACTCAAACATGATTTCAGCAGTGTTTTCTCTGTTTTCAGGAGGATTGAGAGGGGGCTCGGTCTGTCGGCTTTGTTAGATATTTGCTCGCAAGAATAGGGCTTGTACATACCAAAAGAAAATGATGGTCTTCAGGCTCACATCTCAAGTACTTGAAGATTGAGTTTTCCCAGAATCGTTCCATGTGATCCCAATTGTCAACTTGTCCATGTCGGATGGGATAGTTGAGCCCGTAATCTAAAATGTCAGAACAAAGCTAATGGCGTGATTACAGTCAACTTACGAGGCCCATTAGCAGCTGCCAAAGCTTCATCTCCAATGAAAAAGTCTAGGTCCTCGGTGCCTCGTTTCTGAGAGAGGTTGCCGCCAGAGGAAACAGATCGGGAACCACCTCTTCCGCTAGGTCCGTTCTGTCGCGTAGCAATTACGGTAGGAAAAATAAAGGAAGGAGAGTCGTTACCCGCAAAACCTAGCTTCGTGAGGCCAGTACCGCTATGATAACTGTTAGAAAAGAGCACATACTCATATACTAAGCAAACCTGAGCCAGTTTCTTTCTTTACATACTTGTCTAAAATGAACGTTAGCATTTATCTCAGAAACAAAACCTCGCAAGGCAAGCGCCAATTACATACCCATGACAACGGCAGGAGCTCCAGAAAAAGCCATTGTGGGATTGTCTCTATTATGTGTTGAGTGTAGATTGGTGGTAGCTGATTTCTAAGGGAAACGTTGAAGATTCAAAGTTGCCAGCAGGCACTGAGCTCAGCTGTGAGGTAAAAAGATGGTGGCTTGGCTAAGTTGTAGGGTAGGGGCTTATGCATCTTCCATCTCTTAACCTTTTGTTCCATTTTTTCACTCATCAATCATGTGGGATATATAAAACTGTCAAAAAATTCCATGTAGATTCTAGCCGTTGGCAACGGCATTATTAATCCATGAGATGTCAGCAATAGCTTAACATCAAAAGATTTGTACCGCCAGTTTACCTTCACGATTATTCCAGTCAGTTGGATAGTTGGAAGCAACCGTTGGCAATTTCCTATTTGTATATCAATAACAAACGTTTCACTTAGATCTAACATTTCACATGTCAGTAGATGAAGTTAGTCAAGCCGAATCTAGAACTGCCATAATTGCCAGAGCCATGGCCGTCAACTTTAGAGTGGTCCTCCAGTCACCCGGAATTAAGCTGTCTCTATTTGAGGCAAGGCAGAGATTGTTACTTGAGCCATGGAAATGGCATCCAGAGTAGATGAAATCGCTCCAAATGCACTCTGCGTCATTCCAGTGTGTTTGTCTGTCTCTTCGGCGACGACTGAAGAACAAGTTCTATCAGCTGCACCATTTTTTTTTACGACACGATTATGGCGTACCAGATTATGAGTAATACTGATGGAGCCCAAGTCATGCACAGCGCTTTGAGCTTGATTGACAATCGCTTTACGGTTTTTTTTTTAGAACAAATAGATAACAGCCTAAGGATCACAGAATTCCTTTATCGGTCAACATGCGAACACGAGTTTTCTCGAAATTAAGCTCCCGACCTACTCCTGCAATTGCTAAGTTTTCAGCTTTAGAGCCTTAAACCTTTGAGTGAATACAGTATTCGAGAACAATAGCAAGCTCGATTCCGGGATCTCTGCCTACCGCACTGCAAAAAGGTTTATGTTATGGAATCAAATGGTTTGCCGCGCCGTCATATCCTTATTGGCAAATGACAAGATTAGTACATGAAGCTCTCACAAGCTGATCGATCGCCGAAAACTTGACGTGATCAGATGTCTAAAGACTTTTAGATGTTCCAGTGCTAGTTATGTCCATTATGGGCTTTGTTTCGAGGGCAAGCTAGAATTTTGGGCTTCAAATATCGTAGTTCACGAAGGATCTAAGGATTGAACATGCTTTTGCCGAAAACGGCTTATTTGATGAACTAGGTATTATCAACAAATACCCCTTATTTCGTATCAACTTTGATGCGTTTGAAATCAGCGTCTTGACCTTCAAAGCTAACAACTCTTGGCATAGCTTCGACGGTAATGTAGTCAAAGTGTTCATGAACCTTATAGTTATTCTTACTACCCTGGAAAGTTTTGGCGGTATAAACCATACGACGTTCAAAAGAGAATTACACCTGAGTTGGTACTAAAGTGAGCAACGAGAAAATTGCAAGCTTCGTTGTTTCAATTCATAATCCTCATAGGATACATCTCTTTGTCAAAAAGTTCAGAGGCTCGCTTGAGCGATATACCACCTAATATAACTGCGAATATTCAAGCCAAGAGTTTCGCTATATGACTCTCGATTTTCATTTGACAGAGGAGTATGGATCTGTAGTTTGTGACAGCGATCTCTATGTTTAGAGAAGCAAAATAGTTGATCTTATTCCAAAGAAGTTTCTACCATGTTTGCTAGTTTCTTTCCTGCCAATACTTGGTATGCAATTTGTCCTTAATATTGAATAATTAGTAGTCGTCCAATAATGTACTATGATATTCGAGAGAGCAGATATAACCGTTTACAAACCACGTTGTTGAGAGCTTGAGATTTGTAAAGTATAATCTCTTGAATCCATGATATCTGAGTAACTAAGGATGTTGAATGCTCTAAGTATGGCTAACTTGAATTTACGAGCTACTCAGAAAGATACCCTAACCTTAAGTGGGGCTGAGTAGATGCTCGAAGTCTATAAAGTTATCTGATCATCTGATAAAATCTCAAATTTTTAGCACGCACGCGAATTTGATTGATATTCTAGTTCTTAACCAAAAACTATAAAATTGAAGCAGCATTTATACGTAAACGGGCATTATATTAGCAAAATTCTTTGCAAAGGTCCTAAGATGAAGCGGGAGGAACTATTGTGTAGTCAACCTGATCTGAATTCTCAAACTCATACATGTCCAAGGCAACGATTGCCGACTCGCGGACAACACGTTCTTGATCTTTGGCAAATTTTGTAAGGATAGGAAATACCTCGTCAGTAGCTATAGAGCCAAGAGCCTCAGCAGCTTCATGGCGGACCATCCCTTCTTCTTTGTCGTTACTCAGTACTTTGATAAGAGCAGGAACACTATCTGGACTGCAGAGTTGACCAAAAACGTAAGCAATCTCGTGGCGGAAGAGAGCAGATGAGTCGTCAAATCCGGAAGCTAGTGCAAGGACAGCCTCAGTGCTAGCAATATCACGTAAGCGGAACATGGCACGATAGCGCTTGAAAAGGGATTCGTCCTGATTGTTCAGAAGATCTTTAAGCTTGGATACAGTAGCTTCCTCTATTGGCAAGGGAGGGGCGGGGTCAATAGATGAATATGCGCTTTCTTCCAGAACCTCGCTTTTGCTGGCCTCTGAAGCTTCCCATTCAATTCTTGCAATAGCTAACTCGCAGGTCTGACGAATAACTTCAAGAGGGTCATTGACCAAGTACTCCTTAAGCAGTTCCATCGAGCTTTGATCGCCTAAAGCACCAAGAGCCTCAGCAGCCTCGTGGCGGACCATAGCAGGCTGTTGCACATCTTTCAAAACACTCTGTAGTGATGTGACAGCGTGTAAATTTTTCGTTTGGCCCAGTACGTAGGCAAGTTCATGCTTCAAAAGCTCAGAGTCGTCACCAAATCCTTCAGCAATGACGTCTATAGCCTGGTTGACGCCTTCAGAGCCAAGGTTTTTCAGGTTAAATAGGGCTCTGAAACGGTGAGCTAGTGGAGTGTCGCCGCTCTTGTTTAAAAGGGTATCTCTGAGGGCACTCAGCGACTCTCCCTGGTTCTCAGTTTGCCTCAGTTCATCCATGATTAATATAGCGTGCTTGTCGAAGTGCCCAGGCTTCCTTTATGAAAAATGGTGTGAACGGAAAGATGAATGAAAATTTCTGGTGTTTGCAAGCTCAAAATTAGTTGAAAACCGATCTAGAGATTCATTCACTATATAAAAATACAAGAAAAACTGGAAATTTTGTGCAGGGGCCCCAACCCTGAAAAATTTTTATGATCCAGGTTATTATGGAGAGTTAAATCCTTCTCAGAAAGGCTTTCTGTACTACTCCGCTTGACTTTAGAATGGCAACTGTTATCCCCCCACCTTCCAAACGTGTGCGCAGAGCTTTACAAGAGCCCAAAGAGCTAGATGAGATTCCCACGGACCTGCCCAATGTACTTGTGAAGTTCCAGGCCTCGGACACTGGTGAAAACACTGGAGGAAGTATTAGAATTCCAGGCAACGCTACTGAGAAGCAGCTGGAATTGCTACTTAATCAGTTGTTAGGATCTAACGATGATCCCGTACCATACACTTTCTCACTCCTCAAATCGCAACCAAAGGATGAATCGCATGCTCCTACTTTGATCGATATCACCTCTGATCTATACTCTTCAATCCTCAAGCCTGGTCACAAAACAACCGAAGATCAATTAACTCTAGTATATACTCCCCGTGCTGTTTTCAAAGTAAAGCCAATTACTAGATCCTCGTCTTCCATTTCTGGTCATGGCTCTACTATTTTGGCAACCCAGTTTGCTCCTCACACATCGTCCCGTATGGTCACCGGTGCTGGAGATAGTACTGCTCGAATTTGGGATTGTGACACTCAAACGCCCATGAGGACTCTTTCTGGCCACACTGACTGGGTTTTGGCTGTGGCTTGGTCTCCAGACGGAAATATAATTGCTACTGGTAGTATGGACTGCACAGTGCGTTTATGGGACCCTAAAACTGGAGCTCAAATCGGATCTCCTCTGCGTGGTCACACCAAGTGGATCTCGGCTCTTTCCTGGGAGCCTCTTCATTTGGTGAATCCAGGCCACTCGCCACGATTAGCATCTTCTTCAAAGGATGGTACACTGCGCGTATGGGATATCGATACGCACACTCCCATGTTTTCCATGACTGGGCACAAATCGGCTGTGACTTGCGTGAAATGGGGTGGTTTAGGTGATATCTATTCTACCTCTCATGACAAATCAGTGCGTGTCTGGTCGTCAAAAGATGGTCGTCTTATTCACAACCTTCAGGCACATGCTCACTGGGTCAATCACATGGCTCTTTCAACCGATTTTGCTCTCAGAACGGGCCCATATGACCACAAGGGCAAATACGAAGCAACGCCAGAAGAATACAAGGCTAATGCCAAAGAACGTTTTGAGAAGCTTGCTCGCGTTGGTGGTGCCATCTCTGAACGCCTGGTCACTGCGAGTGATGATTTCACAATGTACCTGTGGGAGCCTGCTAAGTCAAAGAAACCTTTATGTCGAATGACCGGTCATCAAAAGGTTGTAAATCATGTCACTTTCTCACCCGACGGTCGCTATATTGCTTCTGCGTCTTTCGATAACTCTATAAAACTTTGGGATGGTCGTGATGGTAAGTTCATTGCAACTTTCCGCGGTCATGTAGCTTCTGTCTATCAATGTGCATGGTCTAGTGATTGCCGCTTGCTAGTCAGTGCTTCCAAAGACACTACTCTGAAGATCTGGGATGTGCGTACAAAAAAGTTGCTTAGTGACTTGCCGGGCCATGCCGACGAAGTTTACGCTGTTGACTGGAGTGTAGATGGACGAAGGGTTGCTTCTGGTGGAAAGGATAAGATGGTTCGACTCTGGACGCATTAGAATAAAAATATAAAAGTGATCATTGTGTTTTGCAGCGTGTATTTATTTAGTTATTTGTTCTTTTGGTTTGTATTTGAAAGTTTGATGTCTGATAGATTTAATTGATGTTACTAGATTGTTCAGTTGGCTGCTCTCGTTCCTGAAGCAAAGCATTACGTACAAAATTCAAGCTGTAACTTACAGCTTGTCAGTTACAGTACATCTTTCGATCTCAGTGTCACTTTAATCTTACTTCCATATGTTCAGTTGAACTTGTCCTTATAAAAAAATTCTCAAAACATCACTTGCCGAGGTAAAAATATGGGGATAAAAAGATAAGCTGAATGATTCGACCCGGGATCGAACCGGAGACCTTCTGCGTGTAAAGCAAACGTCATAACCAACTAGACCATCAAACCCAACTTCTTGAAGATGATATTTGCTGCACTAACAATTGAGAAGTTACAGTTTTTAATTAAAAACGCCAAAGGCATTTTTGAAGAGAGAGGGTCACTACCTCACAACTCTGTTGAAGGGGATGCAAATCTCCAACAGCATTTCTAAACGTTCAAAATGAAACATTTCTTTTCGCGGCTTTTTTGCACCTTTGGATAGGTTTTTTTAACGCGGGCGCTTTTGACTGGAGGGTACAGCCAGCGGATAGCCCAACTGGTAGAGCCACCATGGAAGTGACATAACCTGGGTTCAAATCCCTGCTGTGCCTAGTTCACAGTGATGGTCAAACCTTATGAGGGAAGTTCGCTTAGGTTTTCCCCTGGCTCCCCAGCCAGGTTTCCCTGAAGCGCTGTGATAAAAGGCTTAAGTAAAGCCTTTGCCAAAGCAG
>JAJMAH010000068.1:0-13872 GCA_030564925.1 Geotrichum aggregatum | reverse complement strand
GTATTCCGACACCATCGACACAAGTGAACACAAACACGGTGAGTAAGCTAACTTGGTCTGTATCAGACAAAAACCTGAACTGTCCCTCTTCTCTAGTTATTACAGCTTGTGTAGTCTTATCATTTAGCCAGGACATGAAATTGATTTATTATTCTCAGAAGAGAATTCTTTTTTTTGAAAAAGGCCGTTCCCTGCCGTTTTTAGTTCACACTAATGGCAGGCCCTCTGAGGGAAGTTCGCTTAGGTTTTCCCCTGGCTCCCCAGCTAGGTTTTCCTGAAGCGCTGTGATAAAAGGCTTAAGTAAAGCCTTTGCCAAAGCAGGGAGGATTCCAACACCATCACCGCACACGAACGCAAAAGCAAAGTAAAATATCGCTCCGAAAGCAAGGCTGTATCAGACAAGCGGAGAACCATGTCTTCTTCTATACGTGCCCAATAGTCACTACCGACAGGGCAGTCTCCATAATTAACCAGGACAATAAACTGATGTATTATATGAAATGCCCACTTTCACTCGTCTTATAGTAATTTATATCAGAACGGTTTCTATAGTTAGCCAAGACAGTAAATTGATTTAGCTAGCAAAAGGCCGTGCTGTGAGAAAAAAAAAAAGGCAGGTGTACTTTTTATACGCTCTGTGGTTCGAAGATTGAAGGTTTTCTAGAGACTCAGGGATCATTCCGATATCATCGCTGTACTTGAATACAAACGAGGCAAGCAAACTGAACTGGTCTGCATCAGACAAGAATATGATGTCTTTTTATAAAATTAAATATTCATTACAATCGTAGTAGTTCACACAATTAGCTAAAACAATAGAGTAATTTATCTATCCATCTACTTATATATATATATACATATCCGAGTTAAGCACCGCAAGGTAATATTAACTGATAAGAATTGAACTTTCAATTTTTTCAGGTTTTGAAGAGATGTAAAACTAGATGTATATATGCCGTTTGTATTGGCAGTTTTTATTTGAAGGCAGTGCTAGTTACGAGTATATTGAAAAAATCCGAAAAATCAAGTGTTGCTTCCAACATTAACGTTCCATTGCCTACGGTCACTTCAAGCGCTGTAGTTGATTCTGGCACACAGAGTTCAGAGCAATTATGCTTTGGGGTAAGGGTTTTCGCTTGAGCTGAATTAATTAGGTCTTAATACGCCGACACAAAAATTTCTCACTTCTCAGCGTGCGCAATAACATATTTGCATTATCGAAGCAACTCATCTCTTGCAAGAAGAAATTACTCAACAATGTCCGGACGTCAAGGTGGAAAGCTCAAGCGTAGGTCATATTAAATCTGGATTGTGGCGCAGGATTTTGCTAACTGAGACTCCACAGCTCTCAAGCAGGCCAAGAAGAAGACCAACGAATTTGAAGATGAAGAGGATCAGGCTTTCAAGGCCAAGCAGAAGGCTGACGCTGCTGCCCGCAAGGAAATGGCTAACAAGGCCTCTAAGGGAGGACCTCTTGTTGGAGGAGGAATCAAGAAGTAAGTGAAGCCAAGTTCTCGAGCGTGATAAGCATTTCTAACACATCCAAGGTCTGGCAAGAAATAAGTTATAGCCTGAACTCAAGTTTCTTTACACTCAATATATAATGTATTTTGGGAATGTGCTCTTTTTGATCTCGTAGATGTCTATGTGGTGCGGCAACATCAAATAGCAGGCCTACACATGGCAACCGTATTTGAAGGCATGTACTGAAATCCAACGCTACTACATGTACAAAAGTTTGAGGACAGACGACGAGCATGGGAAAACAATTTCATTAATATTATGCAGCTATCATACAGTCAACTTTTTTAAAAGGTCATTGGTAAGAGATTCTAGACTAGAATCTTTAGGAGATGTTGCCAATACTAGTTTTGTTAGAGTTGTGACATTAGTGCTGATGTTGGCATGTGATGCTCTGATTTCAGCTTCTTCAGCTTCTTCGTTAAGAAACTCTCCAACGAGATCGTCAATTTTGACCGACAGCTCAGAAAGAGCCGCGTAGAGCTTTTGATGTAATTCCACGTCTTGAGCGCTGCTGTTTGCTTGAGGGATGACCACATTTCTATAAAAGCCAGGTAGACTCGAGAGAGTGGGCTTCAGCTCAGTAGCTAAAAGCTGTAACTCTGATGGCTCAGCGTCGTCGTCATGTTCGTAAGCTTTGCCGTCTTTGTCTTCATCTGCATCTTCCTTCGTTTCAGTTTTTTTCGAGCGGCCAGACGTCTTTAGTCTGTCCATGATGTCTTCATCCTCGGCATCAGAGCCAAAGTCCAAAATGAAATCATCATCTCCTCCCTCGTTTCCATTCTCAATAAATTCTTCTAGATCGTCTAATGCGTCTTGGACCATCTCAGCAAACTGGTCAATTTTTATCCCTAGAATTTTGGCAGATCGCAGTTTGGCTATAGTTGTAAGGGCGTCGCAAGCCTCCCACACCTTGCCTATTGAAACAAGGCGGCCTCCCGATTCTTCCTCATTAGCGCCGGAACTCTCCAAACCTGAACTTGCTACAAGGACTTTCAGTTCAGAGTACAATCCTTTTTGAGCACTCAGGTAATCCAGCACCAGATCTCTGACTTCTCCAAGGACTAAAGTCCCTACTTTGCTAGCTTTCTCTTTGTCGTTGTAAATGGCTGCAAAGGAGCCTACTAACGCCGGAACCAAAGCGGCGCTATCGGCCAGGGTTTTCGAAGCTGCGCCTATGCTGATCGGAGGTCTAAATGCGATACCAATCTTAGTGGTATGAGCTTTAGAAAGGCGGGCGATGTCAATTATGGCCTGAACAGAGCCTTTTGGTGGAGCCACATCAGGCTTTTCAGTAGGCTTGTCATCTTTCTTTGCACTTCCCAGTTTGTAGACAATATTCTCATAAACTTTGATCGACTCAGAATGCGTATCTAGCTCTTTCAATAGCTCATTTCTAGAAATAGATGCCATCTTGCACTGGTACTGGTTTGTATCGTGACGAAATTCTTAGTTATCCCAATGCTAAACTCTCAAGCTCTGATCTAAGAGAAATTTTGTCAACAAACCGGGTAACGTATATATGCCAGCACCAGAGATTCGTTTCCTTCCTTATCCAACATCAAGGGATCAGGAATGCGAGTAAATATTTGATCTTTCTCTAAGTAAAATACACAATGGATCAACAGCTCATAAGTACTGTCAACAAGCTTCAAGTGAGTATATCAATTCCTCGGTTACAGCTTTTTCTAACTCGAGATCACAGGATGCTTTTGCAAGCTTGGGTAACACGCAAAACCCAATTGACTTACCCCAGATCACCGTAGTGGGCTCTCAATCAAGTGGAAAAAGTTCAGTTCTTGAGAACATTGTTGGACGAGATTTCCTCCCTCGCGGAACTGGTATAGTCACGAGGCGCCCTCTAGTGCTGCAGCTCACAAATCACCGTGCAGACCCCAGTAGCTCAGCTGAAGAAAATGCCAACGGCACAAATCCCAACGAGTGGGGCGAATTTCTTCACTTGCCCGGAAAGAAGTTCTATGATTTTGACGAGATCCGGAAAGAGATTGTACGGGAGACAGAAAGTGTGACAGGGTCTAATGGGGGAATTTCTTCGACACCCATCAATTTACGTATCTATTCACCAAATGTGTTGACACTCACACTAGTGGATTTACCTGGCTTGACAAAAGTTCCTGTCGGAGACCAGCCGCACGACATTGAGCGACTGATCAAAGACATGGTTCTTAAATTCATCAGCAAACCTAATGCCATCATATTGTCGGTTACTGGAGCGAACACTGATCTTGCTAATTCTGATGGACTGAAACTAGCGAGAGAGGTAGATTCTGAAGGCTCGCGTACAATCGGCGTTCTTACAAAAATTGATCTGATGGATCCTGGCACCGATGTTGTTGATATTCTGGCTGGCAGGGTTATCCCACTTCGATATGGCTATGTTCCAGTTATCAACCGTGGGCAGAAGGATATAGACTCCCACAGAAAGATAAAGGACGCCGTTGAATCCGAGCGAATGTTCTTTGAGAACCACCCTTCTTACAAAGCAAAAGCGCAGTACTGTGGTACACCATTTTTGGCTCGAAAACTGAATATGATTCTACTTCATCATATTAAGGCAACACTCCCTGATATAAAAACAAGGATTCACAGCACGCTTTCCAAATATCAAACTGAGCTTCAGCAACTTGGTGGTAACGATTTGCTTGGCTCACCTTCGAACATAGTCCTAAACCTGATCACTGAGTTGTCAACCGAGTATCGTACAATTCTTGATGGAAACAGTCAAGACCTAAGTACGTCAGAGCTTTCAGGAGGCGCTCGCATAAGCTTTGTCTTTCATGAATTATACTCCAATGGTATCAAGGCCATTGATCCGTTTGATCAGGTCAAAGATGTGGATATTCGCACTATTTTGTATAACTCTTCTGGATCATCGCCAGCCTTGTTTGTAGGTACCGAGGCCTTTGAGGTGATTGTCAAACAGCAGATCAAGCGGTTCGAGGAGCCCAGTTTGAGATGTGTATCTCTTGTTTACGACGAGCTTGTGCGCATCATCAGTCATATTTTGCAAAAGCCCATATTTAAGCGCTATCCCACATTAAAAGAGCAGTTGAGTGAAACGATGGTGGCATATCTGAGAGCAAGGCTCTTACCAACTAACACATTAGTCTCTGATTTGGTCAGTATGGAGTCCAGCTATGTCAATACTACGCATCCTGATTTTTTGAATGGCCACAAGGCAATGTCAATCGTTGAACAGAAAATGCACCCAGCCCCTGTTGTTCGCGTAGACGCCAAGACAGGCAAAGTTCTTGGAAGCCCTCCGGGTGTCGCCACTCCTGATCATGATAGCAGTCATAATAATAATGGCAATAATAACTTTTTCGGAAGTTTCTTTGCATCGAAAAGTAAGAAAAAGCTTGCGGCCATGGAGGCGCCACCTGCTGTGCTGAAGGCTTCCGCTACGCTCTCGGATCGGGAGACAATGGAGACTGAAGTCATTAAGTTGTTGATCACGTCCTACTTTGACATAACGAAGCGCACTATGGTCGATATGGTTCCCAAAGCTGTGATGCTGAACCTGGTTAAGCAGTCTAAAGAAGAAATCCAGACGGAGCTACTGGAGAAATTGTACCGTGCCGATCAAGTAGAGGGCCTGTTAAAAGAGAGTGAGTTCACGGTACAGAGACGTAAGGAATGTCAAAGAATGGTTGAGAGCTTACTGAAAGCCGCAGAAATTGTTGCCAGTGTGTGAAGTCATACTTAAGAGTTATAACCTGTACGGCGTAATTTTTTTCTACTATTCATAGCTATAGTAGCACGCTTCTATTTAGCAGCAAATTGAATGGCAAATTTTTTAGTCTCACCCCAGTTTCGATGGTCCGAGGTACGTAGCAATTGGTGGGGCTGTGCTGACTCTGTTGAGTGCACTGTGATAATTAGCATCGGCGGCGGCCAAAAAAAAAACATCAACTTAATAATTTTATTGCCAAAGCCTGCGTAATAAAGGGAAAATCTAAATTATCTATATGCTGGGCTTAGGCAATAAAAATAACCATCGCCGCCCGCCTCGAGCAGAAATAAAATGATCCAAATATTTTCATTTCCTCCATCTTTTACTAAAATCAACCACGATCTCAAAATCTCAAAAATCTCAAAAATCTCAAAAATCTCTCAATTCTCAAACCATAGGTTAAAAAAGAAAAACATGGGCCTATTTTCTTCGACCGCCAAATCAAAACTTCAGTCAGGAATTGACCAGCACCACCCCATAGCTGGACACGTTGCAAAGCATGCCTCCGACTCGATATTCCGACGTTTACAATCGACTATCATTTTTTTTATCTTATTAGGCGTTGGCTGCGGCGTGATTTATTTTGTTTGGAAGACTGTTACCGCCATTTCTGAAGGAATTCGCGATGCCTTTGAACGCAAAAACATAAATGTCTCCCGAACTTCAGCAAGCATAGCCGTCAAACCGCGGACTCAGCAGGCGGTTGTGGATAGCGCGCAGCGGTATGCTTACAAAGCGTGGGAAAACTCGCAACCGCAAGATGATGTCAAAGTGAGCAGGCTCATCAAGCTACGCGAATGGAAGGATAGGAAAAGAAGTGTTTATGAGGGATCAGGAACAGAGGCTGCAAACTCTGGCTGGTAATGGATGCTCTGTTGTATCTGTGGAGATAATGATTGATGCCCTCTCATCCTTGACAATGTATGAAGCCTTCTGCAATATACTATTAATTTTAGCTTGCTAGCAAGTCGACTTGTTGAAAGGGTCTAGTGATTGATCCATGCCATGACCCGCTACCGTGTAACAATAAACCCTGTTTGCCACCAACTCCATAATACTTGAGATTCTACAGTAGTACATGCACATCTCGTGAAAGCGCAATAGCTCTTAAGTCCGGTCACGATGCAATTGCAGTTGAGTTACCGGGCCCGGTGGCTTATAGTACTTGCAAGATGGGCTAGTGGGCGTACTAGTTTAGGTCTCCCGAAAGCTCGGATCAACTGAAAATAAACGTCATGCTTCAATTAGTAAAATCTGCGCCAGCATAGCATGCCAAGGGATCCTTGACTTTTGCGGCACTTACACGAATTTCCTGGTCCAAATATCATTAAAACTATAGGTGGTTCCTGTAGTGCCTCTATGTAAATCATTGAGTGATTGAGCACGCTGAGATGTGTTTCATGTAGGGCCTGAACTTTTTCTAGTCTCGATCATTACTTACAATCTTACAGGACGTAGTCAACAGTAACTGCTGATAGCCGTGTTACATCGGAGATAGGAAACTTTTGCAAAACTGAACTGCTTCGACTTCTTAGCAGCAGTAAACGCTCACTGAGAGACAAAACAACGAGATCCTTATCAACAAGGAGCAAAGCAGTGACCCTACTTTCTTAAGATCTAATCTGATCTGATCATTTCTGTCAAATAAGATCCAATCAATCGCGACATATGCGCGGCTGGTCTCCATGACCACAAAAACTTATCACATGATATATCTCCGTGGCAACTACTTCTGCTCTAAAGTAAGTGCATAATATGTGATAAATAGTACGGCTGAACAACAACAAACATTTGTTGTACACAAACATACGGCCAGTATATTGTTTTCAATATATTTCCAGGCCCATAAATACCTTCGGATATCTCTTCCTTCATGGAACTCTCCTACATAATTCCAGTTCCTCACTTTCATTCAGAATGGCTCGCCGCATCCCTCTCATTGAGTTCCTAAGAGATCGCATATACCTTGGCGCTTTCGACAGCCCGCCTGTAGATACATCAAACGCTGTGCACTTTACTATCGACGACTCGCTCCCTTATAATCCATTCCATCATGACTTTGGCCCGCTACATATTGGCCACCTTTACCGCTTTGCGGTGACACTCCACGAGATCCTTGGCGACGAGGCAAACGAGGGAAAAGCTGTAGTGCTGTACTCTCGCACCAACCCGCGCGATAGAGCCAATACTGCGTGTGTTTTGTGCTGCTACATGGTGCTCATCCAGAGCTGGCCACCGCACCTTGCTCTTGCTCCTATTGCCCAAGCAGATCCCCCATTCATGCCGTTCCGCGATGCGGGATATGCCCCAGCAGATTTTGGTATTTCAATCCAGGACGTAGTGTATGGCGTATGGCGTGCCAAAGAACAGAAACTTATCGACCTGAAATCATTCAACCTGGAAGACTATGAGCTGTATGAGCGCGTGGATCAAGGAGATTTCAATGAAATTGCACCACACTTTGTGGCTTTTGCATCCCCTCAGCAAACCGATTATGAAATGGCTCGAGGAGAGTTGAGCTATCCGTTTCAGCAAGTACTCCAATACTTTCAGACCAGCGATGTCAAACTCGTGGTTCGTCTCAATTCTCACTTATATGACAAGACAGAATTCGAGGCTAGAGGCATCAAGCACATCGACCTAGTGTTTGAGGACGGCACTTGCCCAACAATGGAGTTTGTGCAAGCTTTCATTGGCGCAGTTGAAGGTGTCATTGCAGAGAACGGCAAGATTGCGGTACATTGCAAAGCTGGGCTCGGGCGAACCGGTTGTTTGATCGGCGCTCATCTAATTTATACCCACGGGTTTACAGCACAAGAATGCATTGCATATATGCGGTTCCTGCGACCAGGAATGGTTGTCGGGCCTCAACAGCATTGGCTATATTTGCACCAAAACGAGTTTCGCGACTGGCGGCGCACCATGACTGTATCCAGCACCGCGAGCAGTAAATTAGCCGGGTACTGTCCACTCGTTCCTCGCACTTATAACCACAACACATTATCACTTAATAACAAGCCTCCGAGAACGCCAGAGAGAAACGTCTTGGGCGAGGTCCATAGCAACTCTGCACTGCCTGTGCCAACACCGGGTCAACCACGCAAAAATAGCCCCACTCCCGGCGGTAGAGGCGTTGCTGGTGAGCGTGCAATTAATAGAAGTCCCATGGCTAAGCGTTACATGGCAGCAGCTGCGCCTGGGCAGAACTCTGACGACGAAGAAGGAGACACAACTGTCGAGACCGCTGGCGAAGAAACCAGCATATATAATGATTTAGAGGAGTTCGCGGATGAGTTTGGCTCAATCCAAGAAGACAATGTGGCAGAGATTTTGGAAGACGATGCCAAGAATTTGACGCCACCTTCAAAAACTACAGGCCGAACGAGACAGAGCTCCCTCGTTGATGGCAGCGCGAGTCCTCTTACCCCAGTTACAAAAACCAGCAGCACCCGAAACAGCAATAGTCCTAGGAGCAATGGCGTTTCTAAACCACGATCACGACCCGCGAGTGGCGCCCATCGCAAAGTCAGCGAATCTTTGTTTGAAGACGATGAGAACGTTAATCTATCGGAGTCAACCTTAATAGGAGAGGATGCGGCTGTCGGCAAATCTAGCAAGAAGCGTATTGTTAACTCGGATACCTTGACACAAACGCAAGTTTTGCAAATGCAACGGCAACGGCAGCAGCAGCAGCAGCAGCAGCGAGCCAGTAGCAATCCTGGAGCAGTAGTTGCAATTGCGAGCCCCGTATCAGGCCGCGGGGGCCAAGGATACAGCAGCAATAACAATGGCAACAGCAAAAGCAGAACAGCAAGCTTTCAGAGCACTACGACGACCACTACAACTACAACCACAACAATGCTTAGCAGTTCGCCTCCCACGAGTGCTGCAATGAAGGTTTTAACTGGCCAAATAATGAAATCTGGGGGAGGAGGAGTAGGAGTACATGTTGCTGGGTCTGAAAGCCCAGTACGCCGAAGTGCCCGTATAATGTCGAATGGAGTGCGCAAAACCAGCGGAAAGCGGTAGGCTATTGCCATGGTAGGCTAGTCTAGCTATGATGTAGCGAGAGACCGCGTTTGGACAAAAAAAAAAGATTCCATAGATGCACATTGATTTTTTTTTCATGATTTTTGCAATGATATTCTTGTACTTTGATGTTTCTGAAACGATTAAATTTTCTAATTGATTTTTGATGGTGGCTTTTAATTGAATTTGCTATAGCTACTGAGTAATTGATTAAATTTGTTGCAATCGGTTGAACGTGTTCTTGTGTAGACTATTTCCATGATACAAGAGACGCTGCTAGCTACATGTTAAACAGGTAGTTTGGTCAGGAGCTAGAGTAACAGGAGTTACAGTAACGTGTGTAAAAAGGTGGGCAGGAGGAGCAGTTACTGCAGAAGTCTCGTTATGCGTACACTTCTAAACAGGTTTTGACCCTTTCTGCGAACTCGTAACAATCGCGATAGCTAGTTTTGAAAGAGCGATATTGCTACCCGCAGTTTTATTGTAATTGCAAACGTGAGCCTTTTTGATGCGCAGCTTACTGCACTGCCCTCTCACTCAATAATATACTGTGCCACAATAGCCCACGAAGAAGGCCGGTGGCTGGTCACGAATCAAGGTTGTGTGACTGAAAAGAAAGTGTTGGATCCGTATTGGACGTCTGCCTAGGCAGATCTCCCGATAAAGAGGGCTGAATTCATGGAGAAGAACAACTTCAAAGTGTTCCGTCCCGCGTGGAGGACGTCAACCAAGAGTACTCAGCGCCAGATTGATCTGGGCTTGACCTCTTTTTGACCTGATTTCGACCTGCTCTTGGCCATGGTCAGCACCAGTTTTTGATCTTAACCCCCCACTAACAACCGTTGACCCAAATCAAATAAACATCAAAAAAAATGACGTACCCGTTCAGTGGTCACAATAGCACTCTGTGGATCCATGGCAACTTACCCTGCCCCCGTTTTATAACGCAGTAATAAGCTCAGCCTGTAGCTAGCGTAAGACGCTTTGTGATGAGTTGAATACACCAATAAAGCCAGTAATCAATAATACCGTAGCTCCGTATAAATATTTCACCTCTCCCAGCCTATACGCGCGGTCTTTTTTTTCTTTCTTTTCCACAAATCCCGTTGTTAGTAGACTGCTCGAGCTCTTCAATACTCGATCTCCACCGGACACTCTCTCTTCACCCATGGTACAACTCAGCATTTTGGCTACAGCGGTAGCGTTGGCTGCCGCTCCGGCCGTGGCCTATAATCCTGGAAATTCCTATGCTCCGACCCGACTCGAATGCCCGAGCAATGCCAACTTCATCACCAGCGGCAACGCTCTTTCTTCAAACGAAAGCGACTGGGTTGAAGCTCGTCACAAAGTTACTGACCCCATCCTTATTGACTACTTGGACCGATTGAACTTGACTGACTTTGATGCCTCAACATTCCTGTCAAACGCTTCACTGAACATTGGAATCGCCTTTTCCGGAGGTGGCTATAGAGCCATGTTGTGTGGAGCTGGTCAGCTTGCCGCTCTCGATAACAGAACTATCAACTCCACAAATTCAGGCCATTTGGGCGGTCTACTGCAGGCCTCTACCTATTTGGCCGGTCTGTCGGGAGGTAACTGGCTGGTCAACTCCATTATTTTGAACAACTTCACCAGCACGCAGGCTTTGCAAGGCGACAAGGACCTGTGGGATTTGACTCATACAATCATCAACCCCGGTGGAATTAATGTCCTTCATACCGCAGCTTACTATGACGATTTGGCTGACGATGTTGATGACAAAAGAGACGCGGGATATAATGTTTCGCTAACCGATATTTGGGGCAGAGCGCTCTCGCAGCAGTTCATTGGCCTTGACGATGGTGGCCCAGCTCTCCAATTTTCGGATGTTAGAGAGTATGATGCGTTCACGTCACATCAGATGCCTTATCCAGTAGTAGTCTCAGTTGGTCGTGCTCCAGGAACCCTGGTCATCTCCACCAACTCGACCGTTTTTGAGATTTCTCCTTTCCATCTCGGATCATGGGATCCATCTTTGTATGCATTTACCGATACTTACTATTTGGGTTCCAATGTCTCAGACGGAGTTCCCGTCAACGATACCGCCTGTGTTGCGGGATTTGATAATGGCGGATTTATCTTGGGTACGTCATCCACTCTTTTTAACCAGTTTCTTCTGGAGCTCAATTCCACCGGCGTTACCGGCGTGCTCTACAAGCTGGCCCATTCGATTCTCAGCGACCTTGACGAGGCTGACAACGACATTGCTGTCTATGGCCCCAATCCCTTTGCCAACATTAGTAACAGCACTATTGCCCAGTCTACGTTCTTGTCTCTCGTCGATGGCGGAGAAGATAACCAGAATGTCCCACTCTACCCACTTCAGCAGCAAGTGAGAGGCCTTGATGTCATTTTTGCCTACGACAATTCTGCCGACACTGACTTCAACTGGCCCAACGGTGCATCTATCATGAACACCTACACCCGTCAGTTTGGCACTCAAGGTAACCACAGCATGTTCCCTTCAGTTCCTGACAATAACACCTTCGTGAACCTCGGCTTCAACGAGCGCCCTGTTTTCTTTGGCTGCTATGCCAATAACTTTACTACACTACGCGAGGAGACTGGAGCTGACGACGATTACGTGCCTCCTTTGATTGTGTACACGTCTAATTCTCCTTACAGTTACTATTCCAATACGTCTACTTTCAAAATGAGCTACTCTACCGAAGAGATGGCAGGTATGATCCAGAATGGATACAACGTGGCCACCCGTGCCAATAGCACCGAAGACAGCGAATGGGGAGCATGCGTTGGTTGTGCCATTATTCAACGTGAGGTAGAGCGTCGTAGCCAGAAGATTTCCTCTCAGTGCCAGGCCTGTTTCGACAGGTACTGCTGGAATGGTACTCTGGACGACACGACTCCCAGCTCTGCTTACGAACCTAAAGCTAAGGATTTAAGTACTAGTTCATCAACATCAACAGGAATCAAGTTAAGAGGCTACATTGGGTTGGTTACGGCTGTTGCCGTTGCCTGCAGTGCCGTAACAATACTGTAAGCAAGTCAAGGTGATTGCGAGCAAACCAGGTGTTTTCAACAGTTTTAAGGTGAAATGAAAAGGCGAACCTGCGTCAAATGAAAAACACGATGGCCAATCAGATGCCAAAGTGATATGAGTGTGAAGCCATAGTGGCTAAGGAAGGTCAATGTTATGTTAATGTGATGTCAAGGAAGTCAAACATGTCAAAAAATGTTAAGGAAAGCCAAGATGGGATGCCAATTTGAAAATCCCACGGACGTGTGTTTGATCGTCGAGGCAGGATTCTTGTATTAGTATTTATTTAAGTATGGCAGGTAAAAATTCAAAACAATGCATATTCTACGGCTCAACAGTACTAACTAGCCATACTGTAGTGTTGGCGTTGAAGTAGCCTCTGATATGTGCAGTTTAACCATACATCCATAAACATGATTTTGATCGCCAGTAATGAAATAAAATAAATTAAAAAGACTGCTATCTTCCAGGAGCTAGGTCTTTTACAGAGCTCCTGAGTCTCTTCAATATGAAAGTCCTCCTTAATTATGATATGTGTGAGGCGCAGAATACATCTTCTAGTTTGGCAGGTTCAGCAGTTTTTTTCGCAGCGTAGCGTACTACTGCTGGCTATATGGTACGTAATTTATAGCTACGCCGTGCGTGGTTTGAACTACGTACAAAGACGTCAGGATGCCGAATATATAGATATCTGCTGATCAGAAAGCGTTAGATATTGATTTTCTTTTGAGGTGTAAACGTACTGGTTGATGCTTGTTTTAACATACTGGATCAATATTACACAAGCCTTTTAGCTGGTATAAACAGTAATGAGCTTTTAAAAAACTCAAAACCATGAAAGTGTGTGCGTACGTGTGTGAGATGACTATTTATGCAGTGAAATTTGAAAAGAAAAAAATCATGATGAATTTGTTACACTTTGGAGAAAGCGGAAAAAACAAAAAACAAAAAAAAAACGTAAAATATAAATTATATTGACATCTCGGTTTTTTCGGAGGTAAAAAACCTCCGACAAAAAACAAAAAAAAAAAAGAGTTTTCGGTCATAATTTTTAATACAGGTAAACCGGAACTTTTCCCTTCCCCTAAAAGATAAGAAAAAATTCATATACTGTGAAATTTTGGGTGGATGTGTATGTGTGTGTGTGTGTGTGTGTGTGTGTGTGTTTTTCTTTTCTTCTTTTTTTTAATTTTTTGGTTTTCAAGGTGTTGCTAATTTTAGACGAGACTAGACGTCCACAATACGATTGTTGAGTTCCAGAACGAGGAGAGGGGACCTGCATATATAAGTGTATACCATAATGCTGACTAAACGAGTACCAAACTTTTGACCAGTCTACTTACGAGGACACGAAGAATATGTCATGATTGAAAATGGAAGCAACAAATAGATGAAATAGATGAAATAGATGAAATAGATGAAATAGATGAAATAGATGAAATAGATGAAATAGATGAAATAGATGAAATAGATGAAATAGATGAAATAGATGAAATAGATGAAATAGATGAAATAGATGAAATAGATGAAA